>JAURVB010000046.1:0-191382 GCA_033002965.1 Piper betle | reverse complement strand
GGAAAAATCCCGTAAAATCAAATAAACACCAAAACATTATAATGATATGCTCTAGAACTATCAACCCACCCAAACTGCCCGAACGCGTCCTAACGCGGTAACGGCCTAATACTAATTCTACGATCCACTATATATAAAAATAATAAAAAAATGACTGGCATACTCTCATATATCTGATAACTCATTCTGTTCTGCTGTATTCATGACGTTATCATCATATATTTGGGTACGCATGACCCTCATAGCTCATACACGCGACCGGCGTCGGCTCGGTACGC
The DNA here is from genome assembly GCA_033002965.1 of Piper betle. Taxonomy (NCBI): domain Eukaryota; kingdom Viridiplantae; phylum Streptophyta; class Magnoliopsida; order Piperales; family Piperaceae; genus Piper; species Piper betle. The sequence goes on along the minus strand of JAURVB010000046.1, from coordinate 191,104 downwards.
GTGTCCTGAAACTGACTCAACTCGAAAAATAATGGTCGACCCGACCGGTTCTGAATATAAAACCCTAACTCGAATCGTGGGTTTTACACTAGAGCTATCAACCCACCCGAAATGCCCGTAACGCATCCTGACGCAATAAACGACCTAAAACTAATTCTACGATCCATTATATGTAAAAATAATAAAAAAAATCACTGGCATACTCTCATATATTCTGATAACTCATTCTGTTCTGCTGTGTTCATGACGTTATCATCATATACTTGGGTACGCATGACCCTCATAGCTCATACACGCGACCGGCGTCGGCTCGGTACACGTGTCCTGAAACTGACTCAATTCAAAAAAATAACGGTCAACTCGACCGGTTCTGAATATAAAACCCTAACTCGAATCGTGGGTTTTACAACCTTCCCTCCTTATAAAAATTTCGTCCTTGAAATTTTAACTCAAGGAGGTTCTGCTGAACTACTGCCTGGAAGCTAGATACACACTAGTTGTATCCTCTACGCTTCGATAGTCATGTAAATCCTCACAGACTGTAGTGGTGCCGACATGGCGAGTCATGCTAGTGATGCTGACCATCTCAAACATTCTGGATTCTATACTTCCTGTGTCTGTTCTGACATTATCATTATCCTTCTCTTCTGTTCTGATCCCTACTGCTAACTCGACGGAAAACCCTAGGTCACCCCTAAGGGCCTACTAGGTTGGTAAAGCAGATACTCTAGAGTATCGCAAGGTTCTAATCTAGGTTATGTATGGAAAACTACGCCGAGGGTAAGACCTACCTGCTAGCATCTACCCATGTCCCTCTAATCCTTATCTGTGAACAGTCGCCTACATGTACTCGCAGGAACTCTACTCTAGTCCTACAGTCACCTCAAGGCCTGCTATGAGTCTCCTGCTAAGTACGGTGGATACCCTAATGAGCTGCACGGCTCACTGTCGCCAGTCTAGATATAACTCTCAGGTGTCCCGGTATAAGGAACTGGACCGCTCACGGGGTCCTAGTTGACTCGGTCCTGAGTCAAATATCTCACTCATTCTGTTCTGTTGTGTTCATGACGTTATCATCATATACTTGGGTACGCATGACCCTCATAGCTCATACACGCGACCGGCGTCGGCTCGGTACACGTGTCTTGAAACTGACTCAATTCAAAAAAAATAACGGTCAACTCGACCGGTTCTGAATATAAAACCCTAACTCGAATCGTGGGTTTTACATTAGGACCGTGTCCCTCGCGTGTCTTTTGTGTATTTGTTGTGTGTTTGATAACCCTTCGTACCGTCTTAACCCCTTTTGGGACTTACAATGCAATTTCCAAGGTGGCCCCGATCGCTTTTGGGTAAAAAATACCCTAAGTTTTTGGGTTTTTAGATAACCTAGCCCATATATCTTTATCTATCCAACCTAGACCTCCTTAGGTATCAGACCCATACCTATGACATTATTAAACCAATCTATACCTCCTTATCCAACCCATACCTTTTTAGGTATGGTACTTGATGTGGAAATTATAACGCAAGTGCACGTGCCGAATTAAGTAATAAAAGTGATAAGAAAGTATCGTCCCACGGGGAATTAGTAGTAGAAATTCTCAATTACACAAACTAATTTAATTAATTATACTTAAATGAAAGCAAATTCAAAGAGTGATTTAATTATAAATTAAGATTAAATTAATCTTACATGCAATATTTAAATTAGATATTAACTTCAAGACGGTAAACCTAGGATTTTCAATTTCACCTAATGTTCTACATGATTAAAGTTATAACTTCTACTTATGAATTGTACATGTGGATCATTAACCACGAGAATTAATTAATCATGATAATCTCTCGATTCACCATAAACTTATCACTCGCACTCAAATTCTATATCTCTATGAAATTATATATGCAAAATGATACTTTAAGTTTTGCCTTTAACAGTTACCCAAGACATATAAGTATATCTCTATTTCACATGTGAATTACGCAAAACAAATGAGCAAAGACTATTTTATTCAATGACAAATTTAATCTTTCTATCTCTAGACAAAATCAAATCTCTAGATCTACTAATAGATGACCAGTCTAATGATAGCATTAAGAACAGAATAAAATAGATGATCCAACGTCACAATCACAAAGATAAAAATTAATAACCTTTATTAATCCATGCAATAGGTGTCATTGAAAATCCTAGAAAAGAATTTATTCTATAAAATACTCGATTAAACTCAAAAAATTTGAAAGACATCATTTAATTACAAAGAAAATTAAATCAAAATAAGAAAAACTCTTTTTGAGAAAGCGTCTTCTTCTGATCCAACTTCTTTGTCGTTCCTTTTCGTCTTTCGTGTCGTTGCTTATCTTCCTCTCTTTTCCCATTTAAAACCCTAACCAAGTTTATAAATGATCCAACCAATAGTATAAGTGGGGCCCACCATAAAATCTTGAAATACTAAAATTTTTTTTCCACCCCAGTGCTCAAGCACTTTTAATCCCAGTGCTCGAGCGCCGGGGTTTCATCTAGAATGCCAAAGTATGCTTTTTTGACCCGAGTTCGTTCTGAATTCGTTTTGGACCCTACCTAAACAATATTAATTAGTACTTTTTACACCAAAATCACAATGATTTCTTGTTTTATTAATAATACCTAATAAACTTCTAAACTAATATAATTAAAATAAAAAACACTCAAAATATGACAAAAAATCAATATAAAATACACAGAATAATAATTCTTTTACAAAGTTATCAGTACCCATGCCTATGACATCACCAAATGAACCACCTTTTTTTCTAGAAAATCCATCTCTTCCCTCACCATTTCACCATTTCACCATTTCTCATTCCTTCCTCACCTCCAACCGCTTTCTTCTACTCTCTTTGGCCTCCTTAAAGCTCCAAACAATCCCCCTTCACATTTCTAGCGTCATAAGGTGTTACACTTTGAGGTTGGATACCTCAAAAGACCTCCCATTTGTCTTCATTCGTTAGCCTCAGGTTTGGACTGCCTTTGTTGCTCATTGCTTGATGTGTATCGCTTATATGCTTCTATGAATTTATTTTTATAACATTTTTATCATGTATATTTGAATGTTAGGAGAATTTTGAGTACACATTTATCTTATTTGGTCATGTAAATAAATAGATATAATTTTTATAATGCATATAGGTCATTGATATGCACCGTTTCAGTATAAAAATCATACCTTGGCATTCTTATGTTACATTTGCACGATTCTTATTTTTTACACTAGTAATATGTAGATCTAGAACTTTTGTGTTGGGTGTTTTACCTACCATGCCTTAGAATTTGCATGTATAAGGGTAAAAAGTGAGGAAAGGTGGCAGCTTAGACCATTATAGTTATATAAGTGCTCATTTCTCTAATTTTTACACTCTTACCTTGTAGGATCTATTAATGCACAACATTCCATATTTTTCATGGTAATTTTAGGAGTTATTGGTAAAATTTTAATTCTAACATAACCACTAAATAATCATGAACATCACCCATAAGTAAACCTTGTATTTCTCGTGTGTTTATGACTATGAGCATAATATGTGATTGTGTTATATTATAAGCCACAAATTTTAAACTAATCAAATCTTATAAAATTATATGATACTACACTAAGTGTCTACTTGAAAGATATAAATTTTGGGAATGGGTAAAAAATCATCGAGGTATGTTTTAGAGGTGTTTACAGAGACAGTGTAAAGATGCCGGGTAAAAACCCTAGTTTTTCACTTCGGTTGTAAATTACCTTAACATAGGTTAAAGTGTTTGATTTTAGTGAAATTTGGTCCACACCTTACCCTATGTCTATAGAACCGTGACCAATTTTGGGGCTATTTGGGTAGGTTCCCAATTTTATTTGTGAATTTCAAATTGTTAGGGTCTAGATAGCTCCAAAAACAGTCTATCTAGTGACCCAACTTGTAAAATCCACTTAGACCCATTTACAAAGTAAATTTGGCCTAACTCTTACAGGGCTTAAGATCTGTGTGTTAGCTAACTATGCCCATTGACCTAAGCCCATTTGGAATCCTCTAACCCATGAACCAACAGTCATAAAATTGGTGGGCAACCTTATGGCCGAGCTTAATGAGCATTTTCCTCCTTGATTGTCCCATAGGCCAGCCAAGTGGAATTTACATATGAACCTTATAATATAAGAGACAATCCATCCAAATTTAAGCCCATTTAGACATTAGGTCCGTTCAAAAAATCATCTAGTAAGCCTATTCAATTAAAACCCTTAGAATTGATTAAAACTCATTAAGTGAACATGAAACAAAAACTTTAATTAAGTTAACTAATAAGGTTTAACACTTCACTTAGGACCTAATTAAAATAATTATGTGATATTAAGTGTTGAGTTTGTGTGGAGGCTTTGTTTCGTTTTGTGTGCCGATGTGAACCGATTCTTATTCGGTTCCATCTTCGTGCTAGGTATCGTGGGTGAGCTCATCGACTGAATACGGAGCGTTTCTCACCTAGATCTGTAGGACTCTCCGTTGTTTTGATCTTTGATTGATTCCTTGCGTATCGAGTTTAAACGTGTTTTACACGTAAGACGACATCAGTGGCTTTTTATCGGATCCCTCCGATATCGGGTCATTTACTCATATTTTCTATACATGTTTAATGAAATTTCATGGTTGAGACCCCTTGATAGTTTTCGAAAGATAAAATCCAGAAATTAAGTATTAACTCCTCTTCCAGGCTTATATGTATAAATATGAGGGTTTACAACTTTTAAGATTAAGAGTGTGTACGGGATGTATGAACCTAAGACTCTTTCAAACCCCGAGATAGTGCAGAGTATGAGGGTATTATGTAATGCATTATATTTTTGAAATTTGTAACACTAACTTAACCGTTATTTTTGCCACTCGAATATTATAACGGGGTGTAATATAAAAAATGTAAGGGCATAAGTATTTTATATATGAATATAAATATTAGCCGTACATACGCACAAGCACTTATTTAAGCAAATGTTAAATTCATCCAAATTTATTGAAAAATGGTAGAAAAAAAACTCAACCAAAAGCCTAATTTGCGCTTTTATTTTTCTTAAAAAAAATAGCGTATGTTAAATTCGGTGACAAACAATTGAACATTTGCGACGGCGTCACCCCTGCCAGTTGCCCTAAACCTGTGTTGCTCCTTCGTTGTCTTGGCTCCAGAGAAATGCCGCCCGACGCCGACCAGAAAAGACGTCCAAACCCCGCCGCCAAAACAATGAACAAGAAGAAGAAGAAGAAACCAAGGAAGGACAAGTGGGGGCAAACGCTACCCGCCGCCGACGACGGCGAAGCGGCCGCCGCCGGGAAGTTTTGGCCGAGCCACGGCTGCCGCCGGAGTTCGAGCCGAGGAAGATAGTGGTGAGCGGGATGCCGTACTCGACCACCGAAGACCAAATACGGCGAATCTTCGAAAAGGTTGGGGCGATCTCGCTGCTTCAGCTCTCCGCCTTCCCCGACTCCGGCAACTTCCGTGGTCTCGCTTTCGTCACCTTCCAGGTCAGTATCTCTGCCTTCTCTGTGTCAAAGGTCTCAACTTTGATCTTGGTTCGTCCTATGATTGCTTGCCTACATGCTTTATGATTTTGTTTTTTGTTGTTTCATTTCGTTGGACGTAATTGTCTTGCATTTTGATAGTTGTTCCTCTAATCACCTTTTTTGAAATCTTCTTTGTTTGTAAACTCTTCGCTTCCTTTTCTTTATAATCACCACACAATTACAATCCCGCAAAAATATAAACAAATAAGTGGGGTCATTAGCCTAGCTAGAATTGAATGGTTCTATATCAAGATTTTATTATCCAATAGCAGACCATTTTGGTCAATTTTTAAATTCAATTGAAAAATGAAAGTTTCCTTCCATGGAAAGAACGTTGTTTGTTGTCATGTTTGAATTAGTTGAGTGGAATCAGCCGCTATTGTTATAAAAGCGTGAGTTTTGTGCATCTGATGTGCTTTGGCCAATTATTAATTAGCTTTGGTTCAGTTCTTAGTTTAATATGCATATATATCTTGTTTTACTTAAGTGGCCAATCACTTGCTCTGCGTGGGGGGTAATGTCAGCATATGATTTATGTTATAGATGGTTAAAGGAATTTATGATGTTATTTAGTCTGAGAAAACTTTAAAGATCACATTTGAACAGTGAAGCAGCCAACTAAAAAGATGTGGTTACCACTTACCGTGTTTCATGGTCATGTAAAAGCAATGGGCAAAACCAAACTGAACAGGAAACAAAGTCCTTCTAATATCCAGTTGCGAACAACAATTCTTTTCATACCTTCATTTAAAAATACCAGAGAAAATTACACATAAGTTTTTTATAAGGCTTTTTAGTATCCTCCTCTTGCCTCAACTGCAAAAAAATTTCACGGTAAGCTAAGTAAGAGGAACAATGGAATTTCCAACATTTATTGAGCCATTGTAGTCAAGTATTTGCAATAAAGCTGTACAAAACAGATCTTCCATTTATACAAAGTCTATAAGATCAAAGGTTCTTATGACGTCAGATGCACCTTGCTCTACTGAATAAAGGTGGGTCAGTGCCGCAAGTATTGTTGATTTCTGGTGAACTAATATGAGTGATATTCCTGTTGCAAGATGACAGGAGTGATCCTAGTTCCACTAAAGTTTTGGAAGGAATTAGATAATAACAGATTGTAGCCACTACCGAGTAATTGAAGCTGCTCAAAAAGGAGGCATAGATATTTTATGTCCACACGACCTAGCCTTTCATTAGCTGGCTAGACAACAAGAAAATGTGATGGTTTAGAGAGCTGTAAGTCTTGTCTGCAGAGGAAAGTGACTCAAAACTCCCCTTCATTAATAACTTAATAAGCTACATATAGTTAATGATATACATCTACAAAACTGGTTTGAGTTTCAAGAACTTTGTGTGATGAGTAGAAAGATACATAGAGCCAAATTCCCTTGTACTGATTAAGTCATAACTGTTAAACATAGCATAATCTTAAGCAGATGCATGGAACCTTCAGATAAATACTTAAAAAGGGTCATCCTTTGTGACAGAGTTTGATTGGTCCTTTAGTTCATTCTTATGCATAAATACAGTAGGTGGGTGTTATGCACAATATGTGTTTAATATGGCTTTTGCTCTTAATCGATTATGGAATTTATGGCTTATTATCGTTTGTATGTTTATCTCAAAATTTATGAGGATTGCACTATGTATATGCCAGACTGAAGAACTAGCTGAAAAATGCCTTGAGCTTGATGGAATTGACGTGTAAGATATTCTTAGTTTATATTTCGTAAGTTTTTTTTCTATAATACTATAACTCCAATGTGCTGATTTTTCATTTTTCATCTATTTATCAGAAACGGTAGGTTTATTAAAGTTGAAAGATGCAGATTGAGTCCTCGGAGGAAGAGGAAGAGCGAGTTTTGTGATGATCCCCAAAAAGTGGAAGGTTGTTTGTCTGCTTATGTTGGAAATCTTTCTTGGAATACTAGAGAAGATGACATACTAGAGTTCTTTAATACGTCTAAAATCACGTCTATAAGGTTTGCCCAGGACAAAAGGACTGGAGCTTTTCGTGGTTTTGGCCACATAGAGTTTGCGGATGATAAATCATTGGAGGAGGCTATAAAGAAAAATCAGTTGGAATTGCGAGGAAGGCCACTGAAAATCTCTTACGCAATTATCAATAAACGTTAATGAAGCTCTTTTTTGTGGACTCTCTGATGAATTCAATGTTCATCCATCATTTATGGAAGCGATGATAATCTGCTACAACTGAGATTGAAAAGCTTTTGTGGGTAAGCTATGGTTGGATAAATCCCATGCTGCACGTCATATATGAATCTTTGCAATTACTGACCAGCAGCAACAGTTCAACGAGAAAAAATCTTTCAATATTACTATTTTATATTTTCGTTGGCAAACAATGATGTATAATTTTGGGTGTTCATTACACTCCAACATATTTTGAACAATTTGGGTGATGGATTTTAGCTTTTGCCGTATGATTTTACTTCTGCATGACAAGAGGCAATTTGCTCAATCTAGCTTTGCGTTTAGTGCTTCTACCAAGCGTGAAACAAACTGTGTTTGGCCTTTTAGATGCTTTAATGCTTAGATGTGGACTTTGTCTCTTGGACATTTCTGATCACCGTTGTTGGTCAGTGTATTGATGAAGTTATCCTTTTTTGTTTAAAACCATGAGTAGAGTCGTTTATGATTTATTAATCAACGTAAATAGGCAAACTCGCCTATCATTTATGCTTTGTTTTGATTGTGCAGATAGCTCTCATCTTCCTCCAGCTTAGAGCGTTGGCTGTTTCGATTGGCAAGAAAGAAGGCCGACAGAGTGGCACGGTTGGAGCACGCTAAACACAAGATCCAGAAGTAAATTGAATAAATTGAGATTGTGCTTGTGTCTGCTTGACTTGATCCGACTAAAAACTTGGCATTTTGTATAAAAAAATTTGTATAGATGGAAACAAAAATGAGAATGATAAAACGGTAGGATTACTATTATAATTTTAAACCAACTGAGTACTAATAAGCTCAAGCCCCGATGATTGGAGGCAAATTTGGTCGAAACTGAGCACGAATAAGTTCATTTCAAATCAAGTTATTCAAACTCGAGCATGAATCAAAATTGAGCTCCGGAACAACTTTAGTTGCTCTCAAAATTATATAAGCTCACGTATAACAAAGTCGGATCCAAATGAAATTGAAATAGCCTCGAGCTAAAATGAGCTCAAACTTGAATTTCAAAGATTGAGCTGGAATTAAAATCGACACAAACCCAGACCCGACTTGAAAAAGTCTCTAATATCGATATTCCCAATTTAATCTAACAAGACAAATTAAATTTGACTTGAGCAACACCCCAAAGCCATTAAAGCAAAAGATAATAATAGTAATAATACATATTAATAATAATAATAATAATAATTAATATTTTCTTAAAAAAAAAGGGAGCAGAGGAGTAAAGGAGGGAAGAACAGGATCAAATAGCAAGGAAGGTGGCGGGAACTAAAGAGGTGGCGGCAATGGACACACGAGAGCCATCTCTTGCCGCCATTTCCCAACCTTACCCGCTTCCTTCGTCTTCCTTCTTCCCACCACCACCGCAACCGCATTCGCCTCCCAATGGTCGATTCTACTGCTCCAGGTCTTCCACCACCACCTCCTCCTTCTACTACTACAATGCTGGTCGAATTTTTCAGATTTATTTATTTATTCATTTTTCTGGGTAGTGTTGTTCTTGTGTGATTTTTGGTTTGGGAGGTTGTGAAAGGTCGTTTCTTGCGGTCTTGGATAGTGGTTTGGCTCTGAATTCTGATGCAGGCGTGTCGTCACCGTCTTCTTCCATTTTTATGTGGTGCATATAGCTTTTTGTTCTTGCTGGTTTTTTTTGGTCTGGGATGTTGTTAAAGGTCGTTGCTTGCTGTCTGGTCCAATGGTTTGATTCTGACTCTGGTACTGTTGCTTCTACCTCTTTTTCTCTACGAGGCATTGGTTATTGTTGATTGAATTTCGGATTCTGGGAAGTGGGAAGTGTTGTTCTTGTGTTGATTTATGGACCGAAACGTTGTAAATGATCGTTTCTCGCATAATTCTTTCTTTGGGTTGATTTTTGATCTGCGATTTGGGGAAAGTTTGACGCTCCGGATGGTTGATTGTGTCTTCATCTTTATGTATGAGGTTTCCTGATGTTGATTGAGCTTTCTAGATTGGTTTTTCTCTGGGTTGAACCAGAATCCAACAAGTTTGATACCGCTACGGTCGCAGTCTAATTCCTCTGGAATTTTGGTATGTTTTCTGGAAAAATCCTTTTGGAGGCCTGTTCCAACTTTATAAGCCCATAGTTGTTATGAAATTCTCATTTTTTTTAATTCTCTTCAAATTTCATTAATTGCTGCAAATTAAACTCATTTCGTTGAACTTGTTATGTCTTTCAATTGACAAAATGGTTCCGCTTTAGTATTAATGGGGAAGCAAAAAAAAACTTTTGACAGTTCTGTTAGTGATAAAATATTCAGGCCATTTAAGGATTAAAAGTTATGTTTGGCTTGTTCTGCTTCAAATAAATAGTATTTTGATAAAGGAATGGTATCTTGTTCAACGGGCTTGACTGATGTTGGTGCGAGTGAAACGTGTAACTTTGTGTGAGCTTCATTTATCCTATTCACATTGATCATGTGCACCTGAAGCTGCACAAAGCCACTATATAAATTGCTTCTGTCTCTTCTTGTGAATTGACTTGTGAAGAATTGTTCCTTCAAATAAATAAAAGCTCATTTGCGGCATTTTACTTGAATTGGAAACCTTTCCACGGATTAAGTCACTGTTGGATTTGCATCATTACTGTTTAGGATGAAGTGGAAACTATTCATAAGCTAGTTTTTTCAATTGCCTATCATGTTCCATGAGTTTGATTAGGAGGTTAAATTTGTTAATACTCTCAGGATTAGTCGTGATAATTTGAGGTGCTTCTTCTGCCCGTTTGGGAGTAGCATACATACATACAAAAATGACAGAACAAAACTGTCACTGATGATTTTCTGATGTTGAGCTGTCCAAGGTGGAAGGAAATTGTCTTCCTATTATTATTTTGTAAGTGAGACTGCTTGGAGTTGTGTGTGGAATTTTCCATCATAACATTTGGAAGCAACTGATTCTGCGCAGGTGCCACAAAGGCAGTCCATAATGATGCGAAAGAGGAAACACAAGATAAAAGTTAACCTGTTCTTTGTTTTGGAGAGATGCTTATTGATTTGGTGCCGACTGTCTGTGGAATATCCTTGGCAGAAGCGCCTGCATTTAAGAAAGCCCCGGTCAGCTGCTAACGTTGCCGTAGGTATATCTAGGCTTGGGGGTCTTCTCCTTTTATTGGTAAGGAATAATCACATCCTGTAGTTTCATATTCCAGTTGTTACTTACTTCTAACTGGTATGGGGTGACTTCTTTATTATTTTTTGGTGGTGGGGGGAGGGGTTGGGATTGCACTCACAGTGTATTAATTTTGTCTGCATGTTTTGTACGGTCACTTTATTGATATTTTGTATTTGTTTTCCAGGTTGGTCAAGATGAGTTTGGTTGCATGTTATCAGATATTTTAAAAGAAAACAATGTTGATAATTCTGGCTTGCGTTTTGATCCTGGTCCGCGAACTGCTCTAGCATTTGTGACGCTCAGAGCTGATGGGAGCTTCTGCTTGACTATCAACTTGATATTGACATTATAAAGAACGTTAAAATGCCTCTCTTGATTACAGTTTCCAATAAATTGACCTGTACCACTTATTCTTCTCTTGCTGTGTTCTGTACTTTGTCTTTTCAGGGATGTATTTTTCACTATGGTTCAATTAGTCTGATTGAGGAACCATGTAGATCTACACACCTTGCAGCAATGGATATTGCAAAGGAATCGGGAAGTATTTTGTCTTATGATTCTAACTTGAGACTGCCACTATCGCCATCAGCAGATGCTGCTCGTAAGGGCATTATGACCATATGGGATAAAGCAGATATCATTAAGGCAAGTTTAGCAAGTAGCACGGTTATTTTTGCCTGGATGTACAAATATTTTAATAGGATTTAGTTTCTTATGAGAATTTTATCTCAAATAAATCTGCTTTCTTTGACAGATTAGTGAGGAAGAAATTTCATTTCTGACTGATGAGGATGATCCAGATGAAGATGATGTGGTATTTAAGAAGCTATTCCACTCTAATCTTAAATTCCTGCTTGTAACTGTAGGGCAAGATGGCTGTAGATCACTAAGGTATGAACATGTACTTGTTCTAATTCTTAGACCTGCTGTTCTTCCCAATTTTTTAATTTCCACTTTATCAATAGTTCAAGTATAGTTAGCTATGCAGATACCTTTGAATTATGAAGGAATATATGAGATACGCAGACCGACCTATGTCCTAGATAATAATAAGTTGAGTGTGTCATGACATCCTAGAGACACGTAAATGATAGTTTTGAGGCAACTGTTTGTATCATTTTGTCAACCATAAGATTTTTGTATTTCACGCATCAAATCTTTCGAAGAAATTTTTTTTTGTTGGCATTATTCAGGTGCAATGCTTGTTGCTACAACACGTTTACGGATCCTGGTTTTTTAACTCATCTCTGAGCATTAGGCCTAACAGGTTTATTTTTCTTCATCTAGAATCATGTTATCCAATAATTGGTCCAAAATCCTAGAAAGAAAATGCCAGAAACCTTTACTGCTGGTTGACCTCCCTGATGCCAAGTCCTACCCTCTTTCCAACTTTGGTATTCTTGATACAAAGCGAGTTAAGTTTTGAAGCACGACAAAAAAATTTCAAATTGTTTTAGGTTGAGCTGAATAGTATGCAAAATGGAATTATTTTTTTTGTAATGATTAGAATTAATATCTTCATATTCTCATCAGCACCTCATCGGTCATCACTAATCAGACTTAATACAGGATTTCCATGGAAAAGTTGGAGGTGTTTAAGTTAAACCTGTTGATACAACTGGTGCTGGTGATGCTTTTGTTAGTGGAATACTCAGTAGTTTGGCATCTAATCTCAAATTGTACAAGGTAACTCGTTTCGGCAAACATATTATGCTGATTGCTTGAGTTTTAATAGTTATTTATTAATGGACTGACATAATTTTTTAAAATGACCTTTTTGTGTACATTTTTGTTTTGAGAAAATTGGGACGTTTTTGTTTTTGTTCTTTTACCATTATCTTTTTGTTTTTTACGACTGTGAATCCACAAGAGATGCAGTAACCACAAAGAGATGCAGTACTCCAAATGCTGGCAAAAGTTGCCGCATGAGATAATGTGAACCAATTCTATTCGCATTTGATGTAAGAAGCTCATGCATTGCCCAAGGTCACTTACCACAAAGAACATTGATGGTGAAATTTATCAGACCCTGAGTATTTGAGCATTTGTCAAGTCAAATAACATGAGCATTTGTTTATCAATTCCTAGATGTATAATTGTTTGGAACTCGAATAAAAATATCATGAGCGGTGTATCATATAGTTTGAGCTATGAAGTTGGGAGCAATGTATCCAAATCTGGCATGAAACACAGTAGAGTTTTTTCTTGGGCTAAGATGGGAAAAGGTTCAAATATATGTGAAGTAATCATTCTAGTAAAAGTTAAGCATGAATAAATCATTCAATCTAATCTTCAGGAAGACTCATGAAGGCATGTAAATTGTCCAAGCAGACATTAAAATTCATCGCATAAATAGATCAGAATTGCAAAAGGTACAGCAATTTGGCTTACAGTAAAAGCACAACATGCTCAAAATCCTCTTGAAAAGAGAGCTTAATTTTGTTGGACATTTCCTACAATCTAGTTGCTGTAAAGGTTTACTAATTGAGCGAGCTAATTCGTGAGCATTTAGCGTTAAGCCCGGCTTAACTCGAAACTCGACATTTAAACGTTTGATTCAAACTCGAATCTTACGAACCGAGTTTGAGTAAGGTCGTGTTTGACTCGATTCGGTTATAACTCGAATTCGACTTGATAAAATAATATAATAATATAGTCTTTATACTATATTATATTATATTTATTTATATATTTATATATATATGCAATATAATAATAAAAAAACAAGATAGTTGAGATGTTGTAGGTTGTGGGTTCAAACCACATTAGCCTCAGTGAAGTATTTATGACTTTTAATCGAATTGGGTGAATAAGCTCATAAAAATTAAACACTTTAAGTATATTCGAGTTCGAGTCGAACTTGAATATATAAAAAATATTCGAATTAAATTCAAATATATATGTTCAAAATTCATTCGATCTCGAGTCGAATTTAAACAAATTTTAAACTATTCGAGCCGAGTTAAAACGTATGTTAGAACCCGCCTCACTCAGCTCAATTAACACCCTTGCGTCATAATCTACAGAACTTTCCTCATCTTCCCATAGCTCTTGTCAACAATGGGGAGATGATAGCCTAAGTTTGCAACTTCACCTCCTCCAACGCCTCGCGCCTCAGATTCATAACCGGCCTCTGCAACTCGGTCGACTCCCTGATGTCCACCCCGCTAATCTGCAGAGCCTTGACTCGGCGTCGTCGTGTACTTGTGCAGAAAACCCAGAAGCAACCCCCCCCCAGCTCATCATGCTCCAAATTGTGGAGACATCTGATGAGCTTCTTCCTGGCCACCAACTCCTCCATCACGCTCACAATACTCTGCGGGTTTCTGGTGTTGAGCGCCGAGACCAGGGCCTCCTTGTGCCTTCAACTTCCTCAGCAGCTTGTCGTGCTCCGCCATCTTCACCTTCTTCGCCTTGCTCACGACCGTGTCCTTCTCCAACGGCTGCTCCGTCTGCCCCCTGTAGAAGTACAGGAGGTTGGACGGCCGGAGGACCTTCCTCTTGGCGGCGATGACGAGGACGTCGTCGTCCCCACCCACCTCCTTCGACTCCTTCCTCCTACCAATATAGATAGTCCCATTGGAAGTACCGATCGCCCGAGCAGAGCAAGAGGGTGAGTAGGCGACGGAGAGGAGAGGGGAGGTGTATCTCATGGAGTGGGTGACCTTGAATTCCAAAAAGTCGAACTTTCATATACCCATCCGACGACACGCTCCGCCACCCCGGGGACCTTGCTGATGCACATGGAGGTTACCGTCTTGTAGTGCCCCTCCATGGTGTGCAGCAGCCGGCCGCCGCCGATGACGTCCCATATCTTCACCGAGTTGCCGCCGGCGGAGGCGAGCAGGCCGCCGGCGGGGAGGAAGACGACGCTCTTGACCGGCTGATCGTGGTGGAGGCGGAGGCTCGGCGAGGAGGAGGCTGCGGCGGCGCGGTCGCGGACGTCCCAGATCGCCATTGTGTGGTCGTAGGAGCCGGTGGCGAAGACGTCCGGGGAGGCTGGGAAGGGGGCGCCGTCGCGGACGTAGTCCTTGTGAGCGGCCACGGAGAGGAGGGGCCTCCCAGTATAAGGGGAGGGCGTCGTCGGCGGCAGAGAAGAGGTGGAGCTTGTCGAGGTCGGGGAAGCGGGCGACACGGGCGAGGCGGGCATGGGCGCGGAGGCGGCGGAGGGCGGCGCGGGAGCGGAGCTCAAAGGCCTGGACCATGCCGGAGTGGGAGCCGGTTGCAAGGAGGCAGCCGTCGGCGCGTTAGGGGGGGGAATAGCGTTGGGTCGTCACTCTTTCGTAAATATATGAAATTATAATTTTATTTTAAATAAAAATTAAAATTTTGTAAATTTAGTTCGCCTAAAAGGAAAAAAATAACTATGGATGTTTTTCTTATTTGGTATATAAAAATGGGGAATAAGACAAGAAAAAATTTGTGGAAGGGAAAAAAGGGAATATTTTGTTAAGATTCGCTTGTAATTGTTAAGTTTTTAATTCATTATTTTTTATTTTTATTTTGTAGTTAATACTAATTGTATAGAAATTATAATAAATTAGTATTCGGAGTTTGTTCTCTTATGGATTTTTTTGTATTAAGTTGTAATATAATTAATTTGATCTTGGCCGTTTGCCCTGTGGGTTTTCTTTAAATTTAGGATTTTTCACTTAAAATTTGGTTTATCCATATTAGAAAGTGTTTCTTTTCGAATTGGTTTGGTGCGTTTATTTTGTTTGGTAATTCTCATCCTTTTTAGTTAAAATGAGATTTTGTTTGGTTCATTCTAACAAGTGGTATTAGCGCAAAGTTGTTTGGTTTACAAGTTTTAGTTATTGATGATATTTTTACCTCGTAAGTGTTCGACGAAATTTCTAAAAGTATAGTTGATGTATTTGTGATTATATTTTAATAAAATAAGTGGTGAGAAGCATGTTAAGATGATATCTCTTAAGGGGCCGAGTAACTGGCATTATTAAAAAGAAAAATGATTAATCATCTATATTCAAAGGATTTGTATGAACCTATTACAGGTAAAAAATTAACAAAAGTGACTAATAAAGACTGGAATAAGTTGGATTAGAAGGCTATGGCCTGTTTGAGACAATTGGTAAATGAAATTATGTATCATCATGTTTCTAAATTGACATCCTCAAAAGCTATATAGGATAAACTCCAAAAAGTTTATGAGAGGAATACTGTTGACAATAAGACCCTTTTAATAAGGAAATTAGTGA
Organism: Piper betle; assembly: GCA_033002965.1. NCBI lineage: Eukaryota > Viridiplantae > Streptophyta > Magnoliopsida > Piperales > Piperaceae > Piper > Piper betle. The sequence continues at coordinate 174,986 of JAURVB010000046.1, read as the reverse complement.
ACTTGAGGTATACAGATGAAAGTGACATAAGTGAACATCTAAATGAGATAAAGAGTATTATTACTCAACTTGCCAGGATAAATATGATTTTAGATGTGGAATGATAAGTTATCCTGTTCCTCAACACATTGCTAGAGAACTGGAAAATATTGATGATCTTTTTGAGCAATACTACTCCAGATGGAAAATTCAAATGGACATGGTAACAAGAAATTTACTGAATGAGGAAGTGAGAAGAAAATCTATACCAATTGCAGGGTCTCATTCGTTAGTGTTAGTAGAGGTAAGGGGTAGATCAAGAAATAGAAATACAAACAGAAGGGATAAAAATCGTGGAAGGTCTAAATTCAGGAAGAACTTGAAGTGTTATTATTATGATAAGACATGTCATATTAAAAAAATGTTGGAAGCTCAAGAAAACTTGAAAAATGAGGACAACAAGGATCAAGGAGAAACGAATACTAATGTTGTACATGATGACATGGGATTCTTTTTGATTGTGGGAATAGTTGTTTGACGATTGATTGTGATGCTAGTTGGGTAGTTGACTTGGGAGCATCGTTCCATTCAACTCCAAGCAAAAAAATTTTATTACCTATGAACCTTTAGATTTGGGTATAGTGAATATTGAAAATAGTGATACTTTTAAAATTATGGGACTTTGTGATGTGCATATAGTAACAAATATGGGTTACAAATTGGTACTTACAAATGCCAGATATATTCCAGAGTTGATGATGAGTTTGTTGTCAATTAGAGTGCTTGATGATGAAGGATTTGGTTCACAATTTGCATAAGGTGTGTGGAAACTTATAAAAATTCTCTTATTTTTGCTAAAGGGAATAAGTATTGTAGTTTGTACAAGACTGTGACGACTCTAGTTTGAGGGGAGGTTAATATCTCCTCACTTGATTCTACTGCTGATTAGTGGCACCATCGATTGGGACACATGAGTGAGAAGGGATTAGAGATATTGAAGAAGCTAAATCTCATTCCCAAGGTCAAGAACATCAAAATTAGTCCTTGTGACCATTATTTGGTGGGCAAACAACGTAAGACATCCTTTGCAAGCACAAGTATAAGAAAGTTAGAAGTTCTTGAGTTTGTACGCATTGATGTATGTGGGCCTATGGAGGTAAAATCTTTTGGCGGTTCTATTTATTTTGTCACTTTTATTGATGATACTTCTAGGAAAGTGTGAAAAATAAAAGTGATATTTTAGGCATCTTTAAGAATTTTCATGTATTTGTTGCAAGATAAAATTGGTAAGCTCTTAAAATGCCTTAGAAGTGATAATGATGGTAAATATTGTTCGGTTGAGTTTGATGAATATTGTAGCAAATATGAGATTAGACATGAGAAGACAGTTCCTTATACTCCTTAACATAATAGAGTGGTTGAAAGAATGAACACGACCATCTATAAGAGGATTAGAAGTATGTTGTCTTCAACTAAGTTCCCTAAAAGCTTATGGAGTGAGGCCATCAGTACAACTTATTTTTTGATGAACACACAGTAATAAAAAATATGTTAATTGTAGGACATGATGAAGTCAAGATTATAAGTTTAAAGAAGAACTTGAATAAATCCTTTGTAATGAAGGATTTGGGATCTGCAAAGAAAATCTTGGGAATGTCCATTTAGTGTGACAGGGGAGCAAGAAAACTTCGAGTGTCACAGGAAAACTATACAGAAAAAGTATTTGAAAAATTCATCATGAAAGATGTAAAGCCGATTGGAGTTTCACTTGGGCGTCACTTTAAGTTAAAGAAAAGTGACCTAAGTAAAACAAAGATGAAGGAAATGACAAATGTTCCTTATGCTTCTGCAATTGGTAGTTTGATGTATACTATAGTTTATACAAGGCCAGACATAACATATGTAGTTATAATGGTTAGCAGACATGTAGCAAATTCGAGCAAAGAACATTGGCAAGTAGTTAAATGAATAATGAAGTACTTGAAAGGTACATCCAAAATGTATTTATGTTTTAGAAGTGATAAACCTTTATTGGTTAGTTACACCAATGTAAACATGGCAGGTGACTTGGAGACAAGAAGGTCAACATTTGGGTTTGTTGTTAATTTTGCTAATGGGGTTGTATCTTTAAAGTCTAAGTCGCAAAAATGTGTTGCCTTATTTACAACTGAGGCCAAATTTATTGCTACTACAGCAGTTTACAATGATATGCTATGGGCAAAAAGATTTTGAATGAAATTGTTGTTAAACAGGAGAGACAGATACAGACTGTGATAGCCAGAGTGCAATTCACATGAATAAGAATTTAAGTTTTCATTTAAGGAGCAAACACATTATTGTGAGATATCACTGAGTAAAAGATGTGTTAGAAAATAAATCTTTTGAGCTAACAAAAGTTTATACTGAAAGAAATATTTCAAACATGATGCCTAAAATTGTGTCAAAAGAGAAACATATCTACTATAGGAATGGAGTAGGCATGAATGGAGCTTCCCATGCTGGATAGAAGTATTTCATGGAGTCAGGAAGGGGAGGTTTGTTGGGTTATCCCTCCTTTGTAAATACATGAAATTGTAACCCTATTATGGACAAAAATTAAAATTTTGTAGATTTGCTTCGTGTGAAAGGATAAAAAGCAACGACCAACATTTTTCTTCTTTGTTGGAGAAAAAGGGCAATGAAGAGAAGGGAAAAATTTGTGGATTAAAAAAAGTAAATGTTTTGTTCAGATTCGTTTGTAATCGTCAATGGTAACTTCGCCAAGTTTTTAATCTGTTATTCTCTATTTTTTTCTTTGTAGTTAACTGAGTTGCAAAAATCAGCTGATTCCACTCGGAATTGGCTGATTTAAAATCGATCGGAGGGTTTTCGATTCAAAAAATCAGCTAAATCGGTCTTCATGCGAATCGGTTTGTGAATCGTTCAATTTGAGCCGATTTTGGATAACAGCGATATACGGGGTGGCAATGGCCAGCGGCGAGAGTGGGGATGCATTGGGTGGGAGGTGAGGGGGAGAAGATCTGAAGGGGCAGAAGGGGGTGGCGGTGTGGGGCGGTGATGGACGACCGGGTCAGCGCGGAATGGGGTGGCGGTGCGGGGCGGGGCGGGGGGCACAGGGGGGTGGGGGGTACAAGGGGGCGTGGTGGGGTTGGCGGAGGGAGGCGGGGCGGGGCGGCGGTGGGGATGGACAGGGCTGGGCTAGAAGGGGAGGAGGGTGCGGCGGCGGAGGTGGCGGCAATAGGGGAAGGAGGGTGGCGGGTGTGGGAGAGAACAGGGGAAAGAAATAAAGAAATAGTCGTGGCATTCTCGTAATCAAAACTTGACTCGAATCTGACTCGAGTCAAAAATAATAACTAACTCTAAATAATTCAAAAAAATCCAAACAAATAATAAAAAATACCATAAAAGATAATAAATACCATAATATCAAAATGACATGTTCTATGACTAATAACCCACTAATTTTAACTAAGGTGAAATATTTGTATATGACTGATTTTGACTGATTCAACTAAACCGATTTAGACAAATTCAATCTGATTCGGTGACTCCCTCAAAAATAGATTCCGATTTTTACAACTGTGGTAGTTAATACCAATTGTGCAGAAATTATAATAAATTAGTATTAGAGAATTTGTTCTCTCGTATATCTTTTTTGTATCAAGTTGTGATATGTTAAATTTGATCTTGACTGTTTGCCCCATAATTTTCCCCCAAAATTGGGATTATTCATGTTAAATTTTGGTTTGTCCATATCAAAAGATATTTCTTTTCGGATTGGTTTGGTGTGTCTATTTTGTTTGGTAATTCTCATCTTTTTCAGTTAAAATGAGGATTTTATTTGGTTAATCCCACTAGTAGGCAAAGTTAGGGAGGGCAGTGGCGGTGGTGGTGGTGTGAGGTGGTTGGGAGGGGGAGCGGATGCTACAGCGGCAAGGACGGCGGAGGCCAGGCCCCCGATCTCGTCGGGCTTGAAGGAGTGCCAGTATTGGGTCTCTCGGGATGGGGAGGCACCAGTGTGGGATGGCGGTGGGAAGCTCGACTTCGCCGGAAAGGCCTCGGCTGCTGCAGCCATGACGGCAGTAGGTGGGTTTAGAGAGATGTATTGTTTGGGCCGACATGAGTCGTGAAATGGGCCTGCACTTGGATCAGCCCACGAGCAATATAATTGGTCATACTCATTTTTTGGCCCATTTGTATTGGTTGGGTCAAGGTGCTAATGGGGCAGGTCTTTTTGTCGGCTCCAATTTGTCTAACTCGGCTCATCGACTCAGGTCCTTTTGTTTTAGGAGTGGGGCCGATACCACTCCGATAGTAATCAATTTGGTTATAATATAGGCTAGTCGAATAAAAAAAAAGTACCATCCACCCAAAATACATGCTAAAAAAGGTGGCCATCCTCTCACCAGACACGCTTGCACACCGCTATTCACTTGAGCGCAGGTAAGGACCCTCTCCCTGTCCACGAAGATAAGAATACATAGTTGCAAAGGTTCGTATGGTCTTCGTTTTACCAAGTTGATATGGTAAAAGCTGACGTGCTAAAAGTTTGATGTAACGAATGATGGGAGTACAAGCTTCCGCCTCCACCACTCCAAGTCGAAATCAATACTTTTACCTACAAAGTTGCATTTAAGTTCTCTTTAGTAAAATGGTTGACACAAATACAATTAAAAAATCATGTATCTAATTAATGATTGAAATCAGTGTTGAATTTTAACGTATTATGGCAATTGGTCGGCATCACAACTTTTCATTATACGAAATTATAACGAAGGAGGATTATAAACGATTAAAAATCAAAGTAGCTCAAATTCGATTCAAACCATATTCAGTTAAAAAAATAAAAATAAAAATAATAAGCTGTGCGAAACTTGGCTCGATGTGTCATTCAAATTTCATTTAGAACCCCTACACCTACGGGCCTAATTTGCACAGATAAATGAGATGTAAATGGTTAAAAAAGAGTGTTGGCATCAGTGAATGGCATCTAGTCATTAAATATTATCATTTGGGTTAAGAAAATAGTTATTTATAATTTCACAATCCTAAATTAAGATTCATATCCTTAAACTCTTTTGGTTGGATAATAAATAATGGAGAAGATGATGACTATAGCAAACTCTCAAAGAGAATCCTTTTTTTTATATAGGCAATTCTCAGGAGAAATCTGATAGTAGTTAGCTACTGTGATGGTATATTTGATAGTATAAGACAACCTTTTTATGCGTTTAGCGTCAGTAAATAAAATAATTACTTCTGTGGATAGGCCCAAAAACTTCTAACGAAAAGTGGGCCTACAATTGGCTCGACCCACCAGTGTATTGCTAATAACAGAGATGTTTTGGCCCATTTGTATTTTCGTTGCTCTTTTTATGAAGACCTAACCTTATTCGTATTCAGAGTCCTCATTAGTTTTTTTAAAAAAACGTCATCGTGATTTGGAGGTTAGAAATTAGTGTTGTTAGTGAAGATCAAATTTTCAACTTCCAGAAAGAAGGAGCTGAGGGAACTGCGCCAGTTTTCCATATGGTATGAATAATATGCCTATGATTTTTTTGAAAGGTCATTGACAGAGTTTATAATCTTTATGAAACTCAACGATAGAGATTTGGACACATTAGTACTCGCAGGGGTGGACCTAATATAAACGTGGAACACTAATTTGATGCCACACAATTTAGTCCCATTCGGATTGGAAGGAGACCTTGTTTTGTGATGATTCATAATAATAAATCCTGCTTGTGTAATGAACCTCTTAACTGTATGTAAAAAATCTCAATGGCATGGAATACGGACTGTAAAGTTGTCACGCAAGTCTGCCATTTTCCAGATAAGACATACAACGCATCTAGGCTCCCACGCGTTTGACTTCGTGTAAAAGATCTTAGTTTGGGAAGATGAGATCCAGAATTAATAGAGATAAAATTTGTAACGGCAATTATCACAATAAGTTTTAAGGTCAAAAGACCCACAATTCCACATTGTTGATCTAGACGAGAACCACGTTTTGGCTTAGTAATCGATTCACGAGGGATGGGAACGGGCCCTGCTGCTTGAGGTAGCTGCTCCGTTGTGAGAGAAAAGGCCACCAATTGCACTTTCTGACGGAAATCCAAAGAGTGGATCCCTGTTACTAACTTACACATACGTTTGCAGGGCAGAATTCTACTGGTATCTTGTTACGAACAAAACAGGTTGTTTCTGGGCCACCTACCTCCCTAACTCCAATTTCTTGTCTGTTCTGTTTTGTTTTATTTCTATGTTTTTTTTTTCTTAGCAGGGATCTTAAGAAATTCTATTTACACCTCTTGAAATTAGGGTTACGTGGCACATGACATAAGATCATTGGAAATATTTTTGAATCGACCTAAATAAATTCTGAGTTGTGTCATACAACTTCCGAGCTCCACTTTTGGTCAAAAAAATAATTTGTTGAAAAGTCTTATAATTAATAATGACGGTAAGTCACATAAGAGCATCTACTTATTTTTAAAATAAAAAAATGTCACAAAGAAATTTAATAGGTAAGTGATTTGTTTAAAATTGATCAGCTTATGACCATATTATTTGTAAGGAAGATTACCACTTTTTTGGTCACCTTTTTAAATATTGGGAGTTACACTATTTAATACTCACAGAAAAATGCCCTGAACTCTTAAAATAAATTTTAAAAATATAATTAGTATTCTTAATAAATTCTCTTTGACAAATCTGCCATTTTTTTCTTCCAGAACTTAGGGTGGCAAACTCGGTCATAGGCGACTCACTACTAAATGAGCTACCCAAAGTAAAACCATAGCTTGCCACAGTTCAACTTTGGGCAATTCATTATTAAAAAATATTCGTATAAATTTAATATTTATAAAAAAATAATTTTAAATTGCTAAATAAAGTGGTGATATTTTGTAAAATATAAATTTGTTGGTTCATGTGTAAGTAATTTTACTTATCAACACTTTTATTATATCTGGTGACCAAAATCGTATAAGCTTAACACATTTAAAATTCTTAAGCCAAACCAAGTTTGGACTCGGATTGGCTAGGAATTAAATTGGCAGGTCAAATTGCATGAAGCTTTTAGTCGAGGCTGCGCTACCTAAAAGCTGAGCAGCAGGCCGCCTCGTTATCGCCAATAAGAAAATTGTAAACATCACCATATGCTTTTAACTAATAATGGTTGACATATTTAGACTTAAATTTTTATTATACAGATTATTTTTCCCTCTCTCTTAATCTAAGTTTTGTTTAACTAGCATAAAAGAAATATAAATGATATAAAAATTAAACAATGGTTACCTTCATTAAAATTAGTATATATATATATATAATATTTTAAAGAAAAATTAATACTTATACAAGATGTCTTGTATTCTTATAATTACCTCATGTGGTGGGTGACCCACCCATATTTTCTCTTACCAAGAAAATAAATTTCTCTATAAAGTCAATAATTTTTTTATATATAGAGTCATAAATCTTATATAAAAAAATTGAGTTTTATTGACTTTATAAAGAAATTTAACTCATTATATAAAAAAATTAAAATAAATATAATCAAAAATCTTATTCATCGTATAAAGCATCAAACTTTGAGTTGAATTGAATTTTACTTGTACAAGTTGAAGTCTTGTTCGTTTAATATTGAATTGAGATTCGAGTTGAGTATTTGAGCAAAACCAAATTTAATCGAATTTAGATAGGCCCTACATTTGATCAGTATATAAGAGTCCCCTCAAAATATACAGCTTCACTATACGTGTGGGGTACTAAAAATGGCGTGCAGCTAAAGCAATTCGGCGAAGTTGATGCGTACGTATTGATTGATGGCCACTGGAAGGAGCAAGAGTGTTTGTTTCTCACATCAATGGTCCATTGAATAACAAAACAATACCGATATATGTTCAGATCTTCTTCTCGTGGATTGAACGTTGAAGTCCATATTCAATCTTCCTGTTTCAATTTCTATAGTGCTGCAAGTCTGAAATGTTGATGACCAGGTTATGTGGAATGCCCGGCATATGTCAACAACCACTGATCGTCGAGCGAAAGCTTCATCAAGCATAATAATAATCAAAAAAGCTTCGTCAAAGAAAGATTGATTGGATGGGGAGGTATTTTTTTCTGGAAATGATGGAGGAAATTGCGTGCAAATTAACAATGTGGGCTTGTTGGCTTAGTTTGATGAATTAATATAGCATTGTTTAATGTAGTTTTTTAGAACTACGAAGATATGTATCGGATAAAAAATGTAGAATCGTGTGGAGATCTAGTCACGGTCTACGTTCAAAGGAAAGGAAGATAACCTCTGAACAGGGGAAATGAATGTTATCAAAAAATTGGATTAACCAAAATGCCAGCGAAGTAAGGATTTGTGCGCCATTCGTGTAAGCAAGTCTGCATTTATAATCCACGTGAATCACAGTTGGCGGTGTAAATGGATGTGAATTCGCTCCAGATAGATCGATATGATATTTTAGTTCCACATGATCTTCAAAAGTCCAGTAGGTATATATTTGATTTCTCTATAAACACTTTCTCTGTTCTCCTTACATGGCTGGCCAAACAAGCTTAAGCATCTTCAACGGGATTAACTATTGAGTTCAGATTACAATAGTATGAAAGGTATTTGTAATTTCACTCCAAAAGCAGGGCAATTTCTGTGTATAAAATAATGTTCCAAGTGTTTACTATATCAGAAACGCCGAAAAATCACAAAATATTCGTTGTTGATATTGTGGAGCCCTCGACTATAACTTTCATGCTTTCAGAAACAATGTTCACTATTTATAATTATAGTTTTTCACAAATCTATAATCGACCTGTCTCTAAAACAATCCCAACCCCTTCTCCAAATCCAGTCAGTAGTGCGATGACGGCGACCAAGACACATACAATTTCCAGGGTTATGGGCTCGACGAAACAGGACAGATGGATTATCAGGTTTGACACTGGTCACGGAATGGTCGATGGCAGTTGTCAACAAATCAATGCCCCTTTGAATTTCTTTGAGTCCAACGGCCGTGTGTGCGGCGGACACCGAGTGCCGACTCCTCCTCTTCTGTTATACCCTGGAAAACAGACAGCGATTGCCCACCAATAAGACTAACCCGGGTGGTCCTCATATTTCCCACTCCCCCAGGCCCCAACACCCATATGCCATATTGTAAGCTTAAAGAGTTTTTCTCCAATGAAATGGATCAACGAGAAGCCATCAAATATTCTCATCCACCCATCACTATATTTAGGTTCTCATCTACATCAGTACCTGCCGCATTACATCATTATAAATATGTTTGGAGTATATATATGTATGAATGTACCGAGTGGACAGTGAGGTCCGTCTCACTTGTGCAATCAAAGATATCAGGGCCCCCTCGACGCGCCCATGAAGATTGCCGAAACCGGATCTCGGCTTCTTTAGGTGGGGCTGTAACTAATAACACCACAGCTTGCAAGCTTGAATTTGAGTCTCCCTTTCATTAATTAGAAAGGCTTTATTTTATAAGTTTGGCATAAAACTGGGTATATTTGGCGTTCAGCGTACAACAAATTAACGATGCGTGTTGATGACTTCAACACGTGTGATAGACTAGGTGTACGATTAGATTGAATAAGATAAGGGAGATTCTATTTCCATTTTCCATCCCCCAAACTCTTGCCTACACAATGGGAGGTTACATAAGAGGTGAGAGAGAGCAAGAAGTAGAGAGAAGGTGGTTGGATGGTTCGGTGGTTAACCAATTTCTACAACTGATGCCCACACGCTACCGATCACTTGCAGGCATTTTTTGCATATTTTTGTTGCTTGCTTTTTTCGAGAGTTGACAAATGTGCCACCCCTCGTTGAACCATGGTCGGCAATTGGGATCTTTTCCTTGTGCACGCTTTCGCGTGTGCCATCTATTGGGTTACTGCTAACAATCTATTTGTATCTGAAGATTCGCCACCACATTTTTTGGCGTCCCTTGGAAACTACTAGTGTTAGGCACGGAATTCAAAGATAATATTTTTATTGTTGAAAAGTTAATGTTTAGGATCACGGAAACTAGGCTCAAGGGGGAGGAGGATTTTAGTTGGGGCAGGAGTAGTTCATGCTGGCAAATGTTGTAAATCATCCCATGGAATTATCACGACTACATATAATATTACTTGGGATTAAAAAAATTTATAAATACAAATGCATTTCATCATTTGTTTATTGTTTATTATGAGAAACTTAAGTAACTAATATTTTTATAGAATGTTAGTAGTTGGTGCACGATGACACGTTTCAAATTGACAAATGCATTATTAAAAGCTATTTTTGAGGTGCATTTTTGTCAATTTTGGTAATTGTGTTGTGGTTATGTAACAAACTAGTGTTGCCACAATGTGATTTACTTTGAAACTAAGATATATGTACGTCTAAGTGACTTGAATCGAGTGAAAGATAATAACAAATAATAAAATCACAACATTTATATATTCTTGAGGCATTATGAAATCACAATCATTTTTCAATTAAAAAAGAAATTATTTTTAACTAAAATAAATTACTGGATTGACTCTTGTGGGTTAAATAATTCTAAATGGATTAAATAAACTTATAAAATCAATCTCCAATTACAATTAAACCAATTCAACAAATAAAAAATACTTTCACAATCCTATCGTTGGGCCTCTTAAAGGTTCCATGGAAGGAGCATTGAGATCCCAATAATACATAATTTTTCCTCCAAAAATAGCCTCTCCAGATGGCAAAACTATTAATGCGTTAATATTCTACTACTCTCGAACAATGTAACGTTTACACTAGATTCATCAAATTCATCGGTTTATAGTGGTCAACTGTAAGTAATTGTCTTAATTACCTCCCTAAACAAGGGTGGCGTCCGCAGAATTTACCCGGGGAGCAGGACTCCCAAAGCAGGAAGGGCAATTCAAAGAAATCAACTGGAAGCAGAGAATTAAAGGCCACGCCCCCTTGCACTTTCCATTTTTCTTTTACCTTTTTTTTGCGAGTATGGGGAGGAAATAAAGAGAAGGAATGATACAGTGCCTCCACCAAGGTTGGTGTGGTTTGGCTTGGCAAGTCGGGTGGGGAGCAGGGGCAGGGTTTGGGGCGTGGGTGAAAGACAAATAGGTGTATACATTAATTAGCTAGCATTAATTAATTAGCACCCCCACCACCACCAAAGGAAGCTTAGTTACCTATATATATATATAGGATTTGTTAATAAGAATAATAATAATAATAATAAGGTGCAAGAATTGGCCGCTTTCCGCGTTTGAAATTCCTATAACCCGGACGACGGCTCCTCTCCTCTCCTCCGGTCGGCCCCCTCCACCGACTTGTGCCGGTGGTCTCACCGGCTAACCCAGTTCCCTCCCCCACCCAACTTCAACCCCACTACAACTCCCAAAGAGGTGGACAGAGAAGAGCAGTTTCATCTGATCCCAATTCTTATGAGTTGTAGAGCTTAATAACTCTTTTTCTTTGTGTTTCTTTGTTCGGACTTTGGTTGCCTCCCTCCATGTCTAGGTTTGGTGGTTTCCACGGCCGCGGTACCGCCGCCGGGTTGCCCGGCATGGTGAACCGGCAGGTAGTGGGCCCCGGGCACCGCGGCCAGCTCTTGGGTGGGGTGATGGTCGACCCGGCCGGGAAGGGGGTGGCTGGGTCGAAGCGGTCGCTGGCTGAGTGGCAGATTCAGCAGCAGCATCAAGCGCTGTTGATGAGATCCGTCAAGCAGAGGTCGTCGCCGCAGCAGCAGACGTCGCCCATCTCCCCCTCTCCCCGCTCTCGCCCGACCTCTCCACCGCCTCCCCCTCCGTCTCCGCCGGCCGCTCCTACGGCGGCGGCGGGGGTACCCCTTGCCGCCTCGCGCGACCCCGCCGGCGATGGGGGCCGGTGATGTGCTGCCGTTCCCTTCCTCGACCGGTAGCGTTGCGGATCCGGACCCGGCGAAGAGGATGAAGAATTGCCTACAAGAGCTGGAGAGGCAGCTGCTGGACGACGACGGCGGTGGCGACCACTGCGGCGGTGGAGGCAGCGACGGCGGCGCCTCCCTGTCGGGGATTTCGGGAACCGATTTGAGCGAGACGATGCAGAGCCTCATCGGTCCCCCGCAACCGCCGCCGCAGAAGTCGCTTTCCCCGTCTTCGTCGTCATCGTCCTCCTCCCCTCCGTCGCCACCGGCGCTCCTCCGCTGCCTTCTCTCAAGCAGCAGCTTCAGGAGGCGGCGGTGGCGATGTCGGAGGGGCAGAACGAACAGGCGAGAGCCATCCTCGCTCGCTTCAACCAAGCTTTGCCGGCCATGGCGGGCAGCGGCGCGCAGCAGAAATTGGCCGCGTACATCGCCTCGGCGCTGATCTTCCGAATCGACCACCCCTTCGATCCCAACCCGTCGGCTGAGGTCCCACAGGTCTCCCCCCACCTGCTCTACGAAGCCTCCCCTTGCTTCAAGCTCGGATTTATGGCCGCCGGACTTGCCATCGTCGAAGCCACCCAGAACCAGTCCAAAATCCACATTCTCGACTTCGACCTCGGCCATGTCGACCAATACTTCGTCATCCTCCAAGCCCTCTCCAAGCGTGCCAAACCCTCCCTCCGCATCACCGCCGTCTCCGACGCCACCTTCGGCTCCCACCTCCCGGAACCTGCCCTCCGCCTTTTCGGCGACCGCCTCAAGGCGGCGGCGTACCGCGTCGGCGTCGGCCTCCACTTCGCCGTCACCACCCCAGCGTCCGCGGCCGAGATCACCCGGGAGGCCCTCGGCGTGGAGCCGGACGAGGCGCTGGCCGTGAGCTTCGCGTACCACCTCTACCGCGTCCCCGACGAGAGCGTTTCGACCGTTAATCTCCGCGACGAGCTGCTCCGACGCGCCCGTGGGATGCTGCCGGCGGTGGTGGTGGTGGCGGAGCAGGAGCTCGGCACAAACACGGCCACCTTCCTGGCACGGCTCGGCGGCGCGCTTGACTACTACGGTTCGGCTTTCGAGTCGCTCGACGGGCCGGTTCAGGGGGCCGACCGTGTCCGGGTCGAGGAATTCCTGGGCCGGAAGGCGGCAAATGCCGTGGCGGGGAAGGCGCCAACCGGGTCGAGCGGTGCGAGCCGTTCGGCAAGTGGCGCGCACGGATGAGCATGGCCGGGCTCAAGCCGCGACCAATTTCGACCGGCATTGCCGAGTCGGTCCGGGCACGGTTTGCCTCGTCAACCAAAACCAACCCGAGTTTCTTCATGAAGGGGGAGGCCGGGGGCCTCTTCTTGGGATGGAATGGTCGTCCCTTAACCGTGGTATCCGCCTGGCATTAGCCGTCTGATTTTTATTTTGGACCTTTACTTAGTTTCTTAGTTAATAACTTGTTTTTGGTTATTTATTCTTGTGTCTGAGATGGCGTTTAGTGTAATGATATATTATGATTTATTAAAGAATTTGTTGGGGGGTGGGGTGGGTGTTGAGGGGTGCAAAAGAACTAGGAAAGAGGTCGCTCTTTTGTGGGGTATGGTGGGAATCAAATGGGAATGAAAGAATGACTAGGTCCTCTGTATGTATCGGGTATTGCAATTGGCTGACTTAGTTTCAAACAACCAGTATGGCATTGTTAGTCGGTATTTATTTTTTCGTATAATGTATACATGCAAGACAAAGCAAGGAAGATTGTTTGGTTGGCTTTTTTCTCCTTTGATTTAGCTCCCTTCTTTTAGTGTGATAGAGCTACCCTTTTCTTTTAGAGTGATTGAACTACCCTTTGGATTGTAGCTTTAAAATAGGTCAGAAGCGGTTGGTGCTGGGTATTTGACGTATACTGACTGGCCCTGCCTGCGATCGGAAATGTTGTTACAATGCAACTTGACGTTGCCATCAATTAAGGGGGTCTTTAAATCTAATGATAACTAGTATATATCATCGGGACCATGCATACGTGCACAAAAACTCACTCACGTAAGCTCCTTCATATGCCAATTGCCATGTTGTATTATTCAAACGCAAAAAAATATAAGGATGCATTTGGAGTGATTTTGAACTGCACCCCACCCTAACCAAATTAGACATACTTCAACATTTGTTCCACTTTAAAACAAATTTGAACTACTAATGTAGAACCGACTAGCCACATATTTTTATTTACTTGAGTAGGCAAATGACAATTATTCTTAGAAAATACTTAGTATCAGCACAAGTGGTTTTGACCAAAATCCAATTATTTTAATAAAGATTAATCATTCACTTGATGGCCGATCACATTGTAAGTATTTTTATAAAGCTAAATAAATGGTGACATTTATTCCGCTCATAATTAAGGACATGATTAGGGACCCCTAATTGAGTAAACGATTGGAGTTGCAAGGGGCCTTATGGGTCATTAATAAGGATTCAATATGGAGAAGTTGGTGACAATACTTTTCTCTGAGTAGCTTGGTTTTGAGGCAACATTGTTATGTGGGGCCGTTACTTCTCTTAATTGGGGTTTGTTGCAACATGATTTCAGTAGTGATGCTGGTGAATTGTGGAAGAAGTGGGGTATTGATCCCACGAAAAACTGCTCCTTTAGCCCTCTTTAATATATGGAGTTTGCTAAGGCATGCCCCCACTTCAAACGTAAAATTTCCTTATTGTAACGGCGATGGCCTCCTAATGGCCAACTACCGCTACTTCCAAGTTGAGAGAATAAAGAGAAGTGAGCATCTAATGCCAATGGTTTGGTAGATGGCGGGTCCTGAGCTTTGATATGCATGTTTGTGAACATAAAAATGTGCTTCACACTGTCCACTTGTGCATTCGTCTCTTCTAATTCTTTTGTGCAGAAAAATGTGTTTCGGTTTCAATTCTCTTCAATGCGACCTCCGAAACTGATGGCGGGTTGTCCTGCATCTCATCTTCTCCTTCTTGCTTCTTCATTGGCCACTTCAACTTGGAAACTTAAACGTAACATTGCAATATGTGAGAATAATTACAACATTAATTCTTGTTAAATTCAGATTAAACCACCGTCAGATAGGCATCCAATAAAATTGAATCGAAAATTTTCTCCTACGAGCGCACGTCTGTCGGAGAAAATTCGTTGGGTTTTGAGATCAGCCGAACACAATTAGTAGGCCCAATATATATGTTGTTGGGCCCTTCCATGTACGTCCATTCTACACCAACTAGCTCCAAATTAAGGTTTTTTTCTTGTATATTTGTGGGTAGCATGGCCCTTGGTTTAAGGTTCTAAGTTCCGACTATGATATCGTAACTTTGTAAGACCTTAATGTCAGCCTTGTTTGGGGATGACCTAGCTAATTTTTTGGAACCAGTCATTAATTACGTTTCTACGCGGGATTGCAATTTGGACTACGAACCACCAAAAAATTAAAAACTCTCCGCTTTGCAGAATGATACAAAACCTGAAAGTATTATCAGGCAGCAGGACTGCCATGAGATACAATAGCACCGCTCCAATCGAAAGACAAACAAATAATGTCGGCCATGACTGCAATCGGACACCACATAAAAACTAGTTCATAATCAAGCATCATTGCAAAGTTGATCTATCCCAATTACGGATCATATAAAAAGGAGACTTCTGTGGTGAGATATGTAGCATATACCAAATAGCAGCAAAAGCTGAATAGAGAATTACTTTGACTGCTTCAGTGCGAGAAATGTCTAATTCCTGTTCTTGGCATTCATGCTGTAATTCCACTTTTTTAGTTTGATTCCACTATAATCAAATGAGTAATCAAGATAGGCAAAAGCAAAGCACTAAACAGTTGTTTGACTTTGGTATATTCCATGCTCCTGGCTTATATTGAACAACTGCAGTAAAATTAACTTTCTCTTGTCAAAAGCTAGTTTGGAAGAAGTGAAGCAGCTGTGATTTAATGGTTAGAGCTCTAATTGAGGTCATTAGGAGCTAATATTGTTTGTCTCGTTGGGCTGCAAAAAGATTATTTTACAAATGGTTGTCTAAGAGTGTTCCTTGCTTGCCACAGACAGGCCAATCATAGTGCAGACAGATGAACTCATAATTGGTATGAGTTCAATAATATGCAGTAAAGTAAGACCAAGTTCACTAACTAGCAGATTGAATATGGAATGTTTGTCTAAGAAGAAAAGAAAGAGATGGTTCAAAGCTGGTCGTTGTTGGAGACAAGTCCGCAGTCTTCTTTGGTCAGGTTCTCCTCCCATTACCAATAAATTATTCACCTTTGCTTAAAGCAGCAAGAGGGTATATGCTGTAAATTCAACGGTTCGTTATAGCTTGATCAACAGTATCTTATTATAATTATTTGCTGTTTCCATAATCAAAACGTTTACTGGATTTATAAAAAAACCGAGTTTTCACCATTTTATAGTCTATTAAAAGGTTAATATAATGATTAATTTTTTACCATTTTCTATTTATATACATAAACGAACGACAATGAATTTGTTAAAAATTATAGTTATTTAAAATAATTTCTCACTCACAAAATATAAAATTATATTCCAATCATCCAAATTATGGTTAACTAGTGTTTACAAATTAGGAAACAACTAAATAAAAGTCTTTCAAAGCGAGACATTGACAATTATAAGTTTCAAGTTACGGGTTGAGGCATAGGTGAGTTTTATAATTACATGTAAAATAATAAATAATGCTCGATTAAACCAGTAAACAGTTACAATAAAGTTTTTTACTATTATCATTTATACTTAAAGTCAACTCGGTTAAATTAATTGAATTTTTTACCATTTACTCATACGGTGAATAAATTTTTCGTTACTTTTTTAATTTAAAATAGTTAATAAATCGGTAAATTGGATGATGATTTACCCCCCTAACTTCGGCTTCTCACTAAAACTTAGAGCTTCTGATCAATAATGGAATGAAGTTTGATGTGGCTCTAGCTTTTAGTTGGCTTTTGCGCTTTAAACTAATCAACGTTGCATAGCTTTGTTCAAGCTGCGCGTTAGTTAGCCAAGTTCAATGGAGGGTTTGGGTATGTGCACGTAATTAAACAGCAAACTATCAAAGCTATTCTTAGTATTCCCATCTGCTCTGACTGCACTTTGTGGGTGATTACAAAATGATTTTGTCTTCCAAATGATGCCTTTTGTCTCTCTTCAATTTTATTAGCTTTCAAAGTGTCGTCCTTTATCAGTGATCCAATGTAGATCGTGTCATTCTATAAAAATAATACTTGGGGAAGGCAAATTCCTCTTTGCAAATGTTTCATTGTTTATGTAACTGGATCAAATTCTTTCAAGGAGCTAATGACTGCAGATGCAGAACAAGTTTCAACCTTTTTCCATCTGGGTCCTTGCAGTATGCCTAATGAAGTAGGGTCTTAGGAGGAGGTCAAAGCTAGTAAAGAGTCTGATTGTCAACTTTACCAATTGGAAGAAAGATGTGCCCTGCTTTAGTTTATGATATCTTAACACTAATGAGGAGAATTAGTCGTACAATGGAGACATCTAATCATTAAACTTGTGCACTAGAACATGGGCTAAAATCATCTCACTAATACAACTTTCTTTTAATCGTATGTGTTTCTTTTAATGTCTCTAAAATCAGGGCAGTTGAGATACATCTCATATTACCATTTAATATTAACTTTACAACTAGTAATTTGTCTCAAACACTTACAAACCCAGAGTGACAAAACATCTAGTACTTAGTCAAATATAGGTTTTGGCTTGGATATTTGATATTTACAAATGCGAACCATATCCGACCCGTTAATATTGTTAAAAATTAAGTGCTTAATTTTAGCGTTTCAAGCAAATATGAGAAAGTTAAAATCTTTTTAGCAAGTGAATAGTCCATATGAATAGAACATCAAGATTTAAAACTGAATGTGAATATGTTTCTGAAACATGTACTAGACGGACCTATTAATATAGAATAGTACATGGAACTTAGAAGAGGTTTCAAAGTCTAAATATATAAGTGTTTGAGTTCTCATAAGTTGACACTAAGGTATGAAACCTGACCCGTCGACTTTGTTTTACTCCCAATTTTTTGGTTTTGTGTTTGGCTCAATCTGGTAATATGCATTAGGTCCGGTTCAATTGGTCTGATGCTATTGGGACGTTTGTGTGGTATTGTGGGTTTGGGCATTAGATGCGTCCTCCATTGAGTTATTTCGGCTGGCCCAATTGCCAAGTCGGTGCACATATTTTTTGGTTTTTTAGTGTGTGTCATGCTAAAGTTGTATCACATGTATTGTAATGACCTGGCCATTTGTCACACATTGTGGGCCTAGCTGGCCAGGTGTTACTCACAATTAAGCAAATATGTCTAACATTTTTATTTAACAAAAACATATATAAAGATCCCACAGTCTTAGACCATTTCCCAGTAGCCACACTTATTTCTTAAATAAATAATAAAAGGAGTCCTCATATTTATTTTGCTCTATGCCCTGGTTGTCAATCACCTACTTTCGTATCTGCACACCTGTGGAGGCAATTCCGCGTTAGTGATTACAACACTTAGTAGTATAATAGATAAAACAAATCAAGTACATTCCACTATTTCCTTATGTTTATTTTAATATGCGGTGGAGCGAATCCGCTATACTCCAAAACAATGCGGAAGAGGTATCCGCTATGATCCGCACGCCCCGGCCGTAGCCCTTTTGTGGGGAGGCTACCACTACCGTCTCCAGTGCTAGTGCCTCGCACACCCCGACCGTAGCTTTTTGTGGGGAAGCTATCACTGCACTCAGGTGATTGCTACGCCCCGTTTGTGGGGAAGCTCTCACTACCAATTCTAGTGTCAGTGCCTCGCACACCCCGGCCGTAGCCTTTTTATGGGGAGGCTATCACTGCACTCAGGTGAATGCTACGCCCCGTTTGTGGGGAAGCTCTCACTGCCAACTCTAGTGCCAGTGCCTCACACACCCCGGCCGTAGCCTTTTTATGGGGAGGCTATCACTGCACTCAGGTGAATGCTATGCCCCGTTTGTAGGGAAGCTTTCACTGCCAATTCTAGTGCCAGTGCTTCACACACCCCAGTCGTAGCCTTTTTATGGGGAGGCTATCACTGCACTCTAGTGCGATGGAGGAATCGCTATGCCTCGCTCACCCCGGCCGTAGCCTTTTTATGGGGCGGCTATCACTACTCCAAAACAATGTCGATGCATTACACAATTTACGCACATAATACGACCCCGTGTCGGACTGAGTCAATTCTTTGACCCCGGTTGCACTCGGTGCATGGTGGTCGAATCTGGGCTCAGGCCGACCTAGGCTACCAACAAGGAAAGTACGATGTTCTACCTATTATACGTACTTGACTTGTGATTTCGTCTGACTGTGACCTGTGAACCCTAATCTAAATGAAGGCATAAAATTATACATTAGTATAATTTTATTTTGCATGAACCTACATGCAACTTACATGACTAATATACTATCAATTTTAAATAATGTAATTAGTTCATGTTAGTCTTCATTTCTTATTAAATTTTCAGCAATTCTAATGATAATTAATTATTAATTATCATTATCCAAATCCCCATTATCTAATTGATAATTTAATTATTAACATGTCCATTTACAAAACAACTAAGCAATCGACAAGAACCATATGCATAAGACGTTGGAGATCTAGCAACTTGGCAGGGCGTCTTCAACAAACCTTGCATGCAAGAATCCTAATGGAAACAAATAAGATGAGGGATGAAATACTCACACAGTAATGGGGAGGTCGTCTGGGACGGAGATGAGGGATGAAATACTCCCTCCTCCTGCATATATATACACTTCAACTATTCCCTCCATTAAATTCTCATACCCCATCATCCATTGGTATTTCCTAGGTTCAACGATCCCTTCATTAAATTCTCACACCCCATCATCCATTGGTATTTCCTAGGTTCAATGACCCCTTCATTAAATTCTCACACCCCATCATCCATTCATGAATAGGTATTTTCTAGGTGACCTTAAGTCGAACCATGACCGGTCGACTTGATAACCAACCATATCGGTTCATCCATATTTATTTCATAATATTTAGGTTCGAGTCTTGTAATAAAAATCATGATTTTTACATGTATTATAGGTGGACCTCGTAAGCCATAGAAGCTTCTCAAGCCACCTAGTTTATTTTGCCACCTTTCCCTTCTTTTCCCCCTTGTTTTTGATGTTTTGGCCCGGTTATGGAGTCTAGCATTGAGGCACTGGTGTGCACATTGGGTGCACTCTATGTGTGCCCAACGCCGCGGTGCACACTTGGTGTAAAATACCAAGAAAAAAAATTTGGAACATCTCCTAATATACATCCATCACATTGAAATTGTTATTGTAGAATAATGAATTGTAAAATTAGGGTTTCATGATTAACTTGAAATTAGGTTATGATTAACTTGAACTATGTAATTAGGGTTTCATGACTAAATGGTTAAGGCTATGGCAAGAAAGGTACATGCTACCATGGCCTTAGGCCTTATAGTTAAATCATGTGGTATATGGCTAACTTGAATGACTAAGGAGTGAACATCATTAATAAGGGGGGTTAAGGTTATGGCAAGAATGGGCATACAACCATGGCCTTAGACCTTATGGTACATGACTTAAGGGGTAAACCTCTTTAATTTGTGGTTGAGTTTAAAGTAAAGCATGAAGTTATTAAGGGAATAATGTGGTTGTTGCAGCTTGACAAAAGTGGATGTAGAATTTTCACTTTAGGGCTTAAGGGCTTGACAATAAGATCTTAGGTGTTTGAAAATAAACATGAAGACTTGACAAAAGTGGCATTAAACTTGACTTTGTGGTAAGACTTGACAATGAAAGGTTAGAGTTATAGGGAGGTGACAAACCACTCCCTAGACCTTTGATTTTCTCCCATTGTGTGTGGAAAGAAACGACAAGTTAACCATAATTTCTTCCCTTGGTGAGTGTCACAGGTCTAGTCCATGGGTCATGACGGGGCTAGGGTTTGGTGGTTGTTCCTAGCGTTCCCGTGTTCCTAAAGGGTGACCGAGGTTGCCCTAGTGATGAAAACAACTGGCCACACTAATCTGTGTTGGAGATGAAGGTAGATGAACCATGGTGCATGTAGTTGTTGAATGACCGAGCATTGTGGGTGAGCAAAGTGTCAGTGACAGCGAGTATAGGCATATGCAATGGGAATGGAGTACCGGGCATGTGGCGGGGTTCGAGCAAGCAATAAACCTCAAGATGCTACTGGTTCGTGAATTGATGCCATGCGGGTGCTGATGACCGAACACTACGACTGGGAGTAGCGAGCAGGTTGGCATAGGCATCGGCAGGCAATGCCGAGCAAGTTACCAAGCATGGACGAGCAGTGTGGGCCGAACAGCGCATACCGAGCAGCATGACTGTGCAGGCGCTAGCGGTAGCGAGCGTAGCGCATGTGCATGAGCGGTAGCAAGCGCAACATGTGTGACCGAGCGGTAGCGGGCGATATGTGCGGTAGCGGGTGTTGTGCGCGATGTTTGAATAATTTCAATGACATACAAGTATACACGATCAAAACAAGTAATATAATGATAAAATTGAGTATCGTCCCACAGGGATATGAATTTCCTATAATTAATTAAAGAAAATAAAGTGAAGAACAAAACAAAAATAATTGACTTAACTAAATCTAAGTAATAACTTTAAATTAAAGGCGAAGTTAAAATGATAATACTTGTTCTAGAATCGAATTTCTCTTAACATGAATTTAATCTTCATCAAATCTTACTCTTATCCTTTATTCCCACTGATTGTCGATCTAGGATAATTATATGACATGGTGGTTCCCGCTCCTTCATGCATCTATTATTTTGCCTCAATTTTTACCCCCGGTGATAATTGATTAATCAACAAAATAATGCATTAAGAATTGCCGTATAATCGCGTACGATGTTGTGTATCTTCCGACCATAACGACAAACAAGTCAAAAGACTCGTCATATGATGAATTATCAATAACTAATCAAATTAATTTCTTCCGAAATCAAATTAAATCTCATGATCTAAGAAATAGGTGATCAATCTACTCTTAGCATTTAGAACATGATAATTCAAACAATCCGATTGAATAAAAGAGTAAGAGCTTGAAATAAATTCAATTAAATCATGTTAAGTTTCGTTCTTCTCTAGAACGAAATATAAGACTACTCTATAATAAAAATAGAAAACATTATAAAGAAGAAACTAATTTTTATTATGAAAGAGAAAGAAATTATAAAAATTAAAAATATTTTCTTTCACTAAATTGCTAAGCCAAAAGTTGAGATATGATACCTCAAACAACAAATAACCACCCCTTTCTATAGAAGTGGAGATACAAGAATTCGAAGAAGGTGTTTACAAATTGACATAATCTAATTAATTATAATGTCCATTCAAGTTTCCAACTCCTCTACTCAATTGAACACCATAAATTGTAACCATTGGGTGGGGCCAAGTGTCATGACCATTCAATTCCAAAGCTTAATTTATTTTATCTTTTTCTGCATTGAAACACCAAAATTAAGCATATCTAATAAAATATTAATTAACTAAAAAAATAAAGTAAAATATCACTTAATTAATAATGTTTATACCCGAGAAGTACAAAATTACATTAAAAACATGGGTAAATATTGTATACTTTAAACACTCAACACGCGATCGCGATGCCGAGTGCTGGTACGTGAGCGCTAGCGGCTGTCCGGTGTGCATCGGTAAACTCGGGCAAGGACGTGAGGTTGAACAGGTGATCTGGCGGTGGTGACGTCCGGTCTTGGCAACGGTAAACTCGGGAAGGGACGTGAGGTTGAACAGGTGATCGAACCAGAGCTAGGGTTAAGCCAGGGGCGAGACACGGTGCCTAGCAGTGCAGCCGAAGGTTTTGGCCAAAGTTAGTTGCGGATAAGGGATATCAGATCTTTGGAGATTACGGTATTCTATCCTTATGCACGAGCAAGGATTCCAGCAATAAACTTGAATGGCAGAGATGAGAAGCATGGAGTATTGGACGCATGATCTACCAAGAGAATATCTTCAGGGCTTGTAGATAACTACAAAAGTGTAGACTACAAAGAGGACAGATTCTTGGAAAAGAAAAATCAATCAAGGAATCAAGCATTGAGCGACGGACTCTTTGAGTAGAGAGGACGCATTGCGTGAATTGTGTTGAAGCACTAAGTGGAGAAGTGCTTGCTGCGATCTAGGAAGGGAGACGGTGAAGTTGCTGCAGCCAGGTCTTCATAGAGAGGAGTTGGAACTTCACGATGCTGGTGGTGCCTTCATCGACGAGGGATCCAAGTACACAATTCTGTGTCCTAACAACTAAGTGATTTTTAGGCTGAGTGAATTGCATGCAACAAGTCTATCTGTGGGGACGACTTGAGGGTTGTGGTGAGGATTATTTGTGAGCGGGGTTTCCTTTAATTCTCACGGCCTTCCTATCGGGAAAGAGGGCCAACGTCGTTGGGGTTTGCATGCCACGACGAATAGGTAGTCGGGGAGAGATTACTTGTAATCCTTTGTTCGAGTTTGTAATAAAAGTTGGAACAGGGGTTCCGTAATACTGTTGTGTCAACAATTGTGTTTGGTGCCGGGGCAGGTTCTGTTGGATTCTGAAAATTGGTCCACACCGTGTGCTGGGTAGCAATAATTGGGGTTGTCGATAGTGCTGGGATTTACTTGGCGTGGCGGTAGTCACAAGTCGCGGCACTATTATGCGCGTGTGATCAGCATTGTGATCGATAGGTTTGTTGTGTCGTGCCGATAGCCGATAAGATTGCTGTGTGTGTGCATTGTGCTAGTCGGGTGCAGTGGCAAGTCGGTTGGTGTTTATGTGAGTTTGCTGTTTACAGGCTACGTAGGGAACACGTTTCTGGTTGTGTACTTGTGGAGGGCTGGTATTTCCAAGGGGAAATACACCGAGCGTGATGTCATTTAGGGTAAAAAATTGTAACCTAGCAGAACCCATGACAGTAGGTATCAGAGCCACGGTTTCAACCAAAGTTCGAGCATAGTGCAAGCAAAGTGCTAGGGTTCAGACCAGGTGTGATTCGGGCAGGCTTTTGTGCAACATAAACACAGCTTTCAGGGGAAGGCCTCCACACCATATCGGAGTATCATACAGCAATGGATACACGTACAGAAGCTCTGAGGGATAGAGTTGCAAGGCTAGAAGTGTTAGTAAGAGGGCCTACTGACCGTGCAGATACACCTACCATCTTCGATCGACTGCAGTCCCTAACTGAAGGGATGAGGGACTTGAGTGCTCGGGTTGGAGCACAACCTGAATCCAGTCATGCAGGTGATACGGCTGAGATGTTGGGACATCTCAGGGATGCATTCGAAGGCTTACATACAGATGTGGAATTGCTGAAGTGAGGGTTTCTAGCGTAGTCTCAACAGGGTACTGCTGATTTTGTGGCAGAAGGAGATAACTCAGTTCCTCGAAGGCTCAAGGTGCTAGAGTTGAAGAAGTTTGAGGGGAATAGATTAGCCAAGGATGTGGAAAACTTCATTTGGGATATGCAAGAGTATTTCACTGCCGCGAAAGTTCCCGAAGAAAGACAAGTTTCGATGGCCAACATGTTTATGTCTGGGGATGCCAAGTTGTGGTATCGTACTCGCACTGAAGAGGGGAAAAGTGTTGGATGTGTCAGAATAGAAACTTGGGAGCTACTGAGGAAGGAGCTTCTGGAGCAGTTTTTGCCAACCAACACTACTTGGGTGGCAAGGGATCGACTCAAAAAGTTGAGATAGACAGGGACAGTACGGGAATACATCAAGGAGTTTAGATCGTGTCTCTTGGACATCAAAAATATATTTGAAGATGATAAACTATTCAATTTTATTAGTGGTTTGCAGCCATGGTCACAGGTAGAACTGAAACGACAGAAGGTACAAGACTTACTAGAAGCGATGGTAGCAGCTGATGCTTTGGTGGATTTCATGACAACTGCTAGGTCTAAGGATGAGGATCTGACCAGGAAATCCAAGGTTGGCCAAGACCATCAGAGTGAGCACCAGGTAAAGTCGTCCAAGCCGAAGAAGAAGAAGAAGAACTTCAGTTTTAGGGTAGTAGACAGCACCTGGGTTACTGATGTGAGAAAGTCAGGTTGTTTCTTGTGCAATGGGCCGCATAGAGCTAAGGAGTGTCCGACCAAGGGCAAGATCAGTGCTTTGGTGGCAGCTGCAGATGGAGATTAGGGGGATCTAGGTCCTTCTGCCCGAGCATCAACCCTTCAGATACTTGGGGCTATTTGAGCTAGACAGGTAGCTTCAGGGGAGTTGATTTGATGTATGTGCCGGTGGTAGTGAATGAGAGGAAAGTTTCGGCCTTAATTGATATTGGTGCAATGCACAGTTTTCTCTCTAAAGGGATGGCTATGAGACTTGGGCTGAAAAAGGGAATCAACTCAAGCAGGATCAAAACAGTGAACTCACAAGCTAGACCCATGGATGGAATTTCTAAGAATATCAGGATACGCTTGGGAGAGTATGAGGGGAAGCTGGATTTAATGGTGATCGAAATGGATGATTTCGATCTCATTTTGGGCAATACCTTCGTGCAAACTGCTAGAGTGGGAGTGTTCCCACAGCTTGGAGGAATCTTGATGATGGACAAGGTAGGTGCAAGCTTTATTCACTGTCAAGGGGGACCTTTGAGGGTCGAGGATCACACTTTTAGTGAACAGCAACAGCAGCTATCTGCAATGCAGCTAGCTAAGGGGTGCAAACGGGGTGACTTGAGTTATCTTGTTGCGATAGTTGAGACCAGTCCGGATCATGTAGTGGTGGTGCCGGATTTTTTGAATGGGTTGTTGGAAGAGTATTCCAATGTAATGCCATTAGAGTTGCCAGATGGGTTACCTCCCATACGTTTGGTTGAACACCGGATCGAGCTGGAGTCAGGACCTAGAGCACTAGTGAAGGTGCCATATCGAATGTCGCTGAAGGAACTTGCAGAGCTAAAAATCCGGCTAGGGGAGCTGCTGGATTCGGGGAAAATTCAGCCATCATGTGCACCGTATGGAGCACCTATTCTTTTCCAGGAGAAGGCAGATAGTACTTTTAGGCTATGTGTCGATTATCGGGGAACAAGGTGACTATAAAGAACAAGGACCCAGTTCCACTTATAGATGACTTGTTTGACAGGCTGAGTAAGGCGAGAGTCTTTACGAAGTTGGACGTGAGGTCGGGGTACTGGCAAGTCTGGATTGCACCACATGATATCCCAAAAATGACTATGGTTACGAGGTATGGGTCTTTTGAATTTCTCGTAATGCCATTTGGATTGACAAATGCTCCAGCTACATTCTGCAACTTGATGAACGATGTGTTTAGAGACTTTATTGATAAGTTCGTAGTTGTATATCTGGATGATATAGTCGTATACAGTGAGACCGAGGAGGAGCACTGGGGTCACTTGAAACAAGTTTTGGGATGGCTAAGGGAACAACATCTTTTCATGAAAAAGGGGAAATGCGAGTTTGGCCTAAGGGAGATCAACTTCCTAGGGCATTATATTGGCCATGGTGAGGTGCGAATGGGGGAATCTAAGGTGAAGGCCATAGTGGATTGGCCTGAGCTAACGAAGGTGACAGAGTTGAGGAGCTTCCTTGGTTTGGGCAACTATTATAGGAAGTTTATACATGGGTACATCCATGTGGTGTCGCTGTTGACTGATCTACTGAGAAAGAATCAGTCATGGGCATGGTCGGGACTGTGCCAAGCAGATTTTGAGCAATTGAAGGCAGCAATTTCATTGGAGCCGATATTGAAATTGCCGGATTTCAATCAACTGTTTGAAGTAGTGACAGATGCTTCAGACATAGCCGTGGGAGGAGTACTACAACAGGGTGGACACCCGATAGCTTTTGAAAGCCGGAAGCTGAAGGAAGCCGAGATGAGATACTCAGTTCATGAGAAAGAGATGCTCGCAGTAGTGCATTGTCTCAGGGTTTGGCGTGTGTACTTGTTAGGTTTGAAATTCGTAGTGATCACTGATGACGTTGCTAACACCTTCTTCAAGACCTAGAAGAAGTTGTCTCCTAGACAGGCAAGGTGGCAAGAGTTTCTGTCCGAGTATGACTTTGAATGGTTACACCAGCCGGGTAAATCCAACTAGGTGGCGGATGCACTGAGTAGGAAGAACTTGGAGATGGTGGCGGCCTTGACTGAAATTGAAACTGAGCTACTGGGGCAGGTCAAGGAATTAGCACAAAGAGATCTTAAGTACCAAAAGCTGGTTGATAGGATTAGTGAGGGATTGGTTTTAAAGTATTGGCTTGATGATGTGATAGTCTATGCTAGTGGGGGTCGACTTTACATTCCTACTGGTAGATTTAGGCAAAAGCTTTTGGAGGAGTCTAATGATACCCAGTGGCAGGACATCCGGGTAGGGACCAGATGTACGCACTCATGTCATGAGTGTACTATTGGCCTAGGATGGAGGCTGATATAGAAGCTTTCGTGAGATCCTGTTTGGTGTGTCAACAGGACAAGGTGGAAATAACACTAGAGGCTGCTTTGCTACAGCCCCTACCCACACCGACGAGGCCGTGGAGTTCGGTATCGTTAGACTTTGTGTTAGGGTTTTCTAGGGTTAAGGGAATGTCTTCAGTGTTGGTAGTAGTTGACCGATTTTCCAAGTATGCCGTATTTACCGCAGCACCACATGCATGCTCAGTTGAGACAGCTGCGAAGTTGTTCTTCTAGAACGTGGTCAGATTTAGTGAGTGATCGGGATGCCAGATTCACGGGTAGATTTTGGACGTGCTTGTTCGGGTTGCTGGGGAGCAAGTTGAACTTTTCTACTGCCAACCACCCTTAGACTGATGGGTAGACTGAGAGGACGAATGCCTTACTTGAGGAGTATTTGAGGCATTTTGTCACAGCTAGCCAAACGAACTGGTTGGAACTTTTTGATGCGGCACAATTTAGTTATAATATGCATCGTTCTTCAGAAACGGGATTGAGTCCTTTCAAGGTTGCAACAGGCTATCAGCCTCTGACACCACAAGAGGTAGCTCTACAGGCACGTAGAGTGAAGTCTTTAGTTGCTTACAGGTTTGCTAGGGATAGGCCAGACTTGTATGAAGACACAGTGGACTCGCTAGCCAAAGCAACACACCAGATGAAAAGATATACAGACCTAAAAAGGAGACCGTTATCGTTCAGCGTAGGGGACCAAGTAATGCTGAAGCTTACGCCTCAGATCTGGAAAAGATCAGACGTACCGAGGTGCACAGGTCATTGGTGCAACAGTACGACGGTCCTTTTGAGGTGGAGATGGTCGTCAGGAACGTAGAATACCGGTTGAAGCTTCCCAAGAGATACAAACTCCATCCAACCTTCCATGTTAGCTTTCTCAAGCCATTCCACCAGGATGTGGTCAATCCGAGAAGAGCTCATCCTAAGAGAGCTCTACCTATAGTCCGGCAACTGTATGAGAAGAAGGTGGGGAAAATTTACAACACAGACGTGTTGGCCAGGGGGCCACCAACGAGAGGACATAGTATCTGATAAAGTGGAAAGGGGAGCTGAGAAGCGAGGCTAGCTGGGAGCGTGAACAGGACTTGTGGCAATTTGAAAGAAGGATCAAGAAGTATTGGGGAGGACTTAACCTTCCGATGAGGACATCGAGTCTCATTGGTGGGGGAGGACTATCATGGGTCTAGTCCATGAGACATTACGGGGCTAGGGTTTGGTGGTTGTTCCTAGCGTTCCCGTGTTCCTAAGGGGTGACCGGGGTTGCCCTACTGGTGAAAACAACTGGCCACACTAATCCGTGTTGGAGATGAAGGTAGCTGAACTATGGTGCACGTAGCTGTTGAATGACCGAGCATTGTGGGCGAGCAAAGTGTCACTGACAGCGAGTATCGGCATATGCAACAGGAATGGAGTACCGGGCATGTGGTGGGGTCAATAAACCTTAAGATGCTACTGGTTTGTGAATTGATGCCAGGCGGGTGCTGATGACCGAGCACTGTGGTTGGGAGTAGCGAGCAGGTTGGCGCAGGCATCGGTAGGCAATGTCGAGCAAGTTACCGAGCATGGACCAGCAGCGCGGACCAAGCAACGCATATCGAGTAGTGTGACCGTGCGAGCGTGAGCGATAGTGAGCACAGCGTGAGTGGCTGAACGGTAGCGGGCAATATGTGCGGTAGTGGGCGCTGTGCGCGATCACAATGCCGAGCGTTGGTGCGTGAGCGCTGGCGGCTGTCGGGCAATGTGCAAGCGGTGCTGTGATCTAGCAGTGGTGACGTCCAGTGTTTGCAGTGGTAACCTCGAAAAGGGATGTGAGGTTGAACAGGTGATCGAACCAGAGCTAGGGTCGAGCTAGGGGCGAGACGCGGTGCCTAGCAGTGCAGCCGAAGGTTTTTGCCAATGTTAGTTGCTGATAAGGGATATCAGATCTTTGGAGATTACAGTATTCTATCCTTATGCACGAGCAAGGATTCTAGCAATAAACTTGAATGGCAGAGATGAGAAGCGTAGAGTATTGGACGCATGATCTACCAAGAGAATATCTTCAGGGCTTGGAGATAACTACACGGGAGTAGACTACAAAGAGGATCGATTCTTGGAGAAGAAAAGTCAATCAAGGAATCAAGCATTGAGCGACAGACTCTTTGAGTAGAGAGGACGCATTGGGTAAATTGTGTTGAAGCGCTGAGTGGAGAAGTGCTTGCTGTAATCTAGGAAGGGAGACGGTGAAGTTGCTGCAGCCAGGTCTTCATACAGAGGAGTTGGAACTTCACGATGCTGGTGGTGCCTTCGTCGACTAGGGATCCCGGTACACAATTCTGCGTCCTAACAACTGAGTGCTTTTTAGGCTGAGTGAATTGCATGTAACAAGTCTACCAGGGGGACGACTTGAGGGTTGTGGTGAGTATTATTTGTGAGCGGGGTTTCCTTTAATTCTCATAGCCTTCCTATCTGGAAAGAGGGCCAACGTTGTTGGAGTTTGCATGTCCACGACGAACAAGTAGTCGGGGAGAGATTACTTGTAATCCTTTGTTCGAGTTTGTAATAAAGGTTGGAACAGGGGTTCCGTAATACTATTGTGTCAACAAATGTGTTTGGTGTCGGGGCAGGTTCTGTTGGATTTCGATAACTAGTCCACACCATGTGCTGGGTAGCGGTAATTGGGGTTGTCGATAGTGCTGGGATTTACTTGGCGTGGCGGTAGTCACAAGTCGCGGCACTGCTATGCGCGTGTGATCGGCATTGTGATCGATAGGGTTGCTGTGTCGTGCCGGTAGCCGATAGGATTGCTGCATGTGTGCATTGTGCTAGTCGGGTGCAGTGGCAAGTCGGTTGGTGTTTATGTGAATTTGCTGTTTACAGGCTACGTAGGGAACATGTTTCTGGTTGCGTACTTGTGGAGGGCTGATATTTCCAGGGGAAATACGCCGCGCGTGGTGTCATTTAGGGCGAAAAATTGTACCCTAGAGTAACCCCGTGACTGTTAGCAACTACTTAGAAAATAAAATTAAAGTTTGACAAATGAAGCTTTAGGCCCTAGGAAGGTGCCCTTTTACTTCCTCTCCAAATGTATGGAGGGAGGGGGACATGATGATCGTCATTTCCCCTTAGGTAGCACCCTCACCTCTATATAAATGACAAAGAAGAGTGAAGGCAAATACACGTTCTCCATACTCCATACTCCCTACTCTTTTGTTGCTCTCTCTTTTCAAACTTGATGACTAGCTCCCCCCCATTTCTGGGATCAACTCTTCTTTTTCAAGTGCGTTCTTTTACACTAGTATGCCATTCTCTCCTCGTTCTTTCTCTTTTTGTGTATGTTTCATGTGGTCTGCATGTAGAATTACTGATTAAGTATGTAGATAGTTAGATCTTCATCTCATCATTTAGATCTATTAGTTTTCTTGTCGTTTACATGATAAAAATGTGATTTTTATTGATTTTGTACTTGTTTTTGCGAATAAAATGTAATAAAATATTTGTGTTGGCCTAAAACGTAAAACAAACTAACTAATCTACCTAAAAATAGTTGAAACTATAAAAATATTAAAATTTTGTACTTTTTGGACCGCATGCAGGCTATCTCGTTTCACATGCGGAGCTAACCATCATTTGATTATAAAATTGATTTTGGTGTGAAATCGTAAGCTAAATGATAATTAACATAATTATCCTATTAATTGAACATTATCAGATTACTTTAATTAATAAAATAATCCGTAATTAACGGGTACATGCGTGGGTTTGACTCCATATCTCAAGTGGCTATATAACACATCAATTCGGTCTACAGAGCAAACCGAATTGAATTGATAAATTTTAGGGTAATAATTCATAACCCATTAAAATAAAGAACTGACACAAGAATAACCTAATTATGCAAGGCATCAAAAGAAGGAATTTGAGAAAATCTAATGTGCAAACAACACCCATAATGCACGTAAGACACATATAACTTGGCTCATGGCTCATGCAATTAGGACATTTTAGATTGGCCGAATTTACAAAAAAAACTAAGTTTTTAGAGAAAATTCGGTAAAGTCTCTCATGTAAATAAATGTCAAATTTATACATTTTGCATTAATTGTCATTCAATTATAGAACAATCACAAAGCATTTCATAATAACACTTGACATTCATAGAAATATTTTCAAGGCATTATTTTACATTTCCAGATCATTCATATTATTTTTAACCCAGATTTTACAGTGTGGGATTGTCTTGCCTTTACATGGGCCCTTCTCTTATAATTACAAATCACAAAAACTCCTCCAACTCATGTTCATTCTTTGCTCCATTCACCTGTACAAGTAACATGGTTTCGTATACCTTGATTATTTAACCAATAGTTCCCCATAGTATTTTGTTTACAAAACAAAGAAAATGCAATTAAGTAAATAAAAGCTAACAACTACAATAATATCATATCACAAGGTACAAACCGACATGGGTCACAAGTCTTAAATCCATGCGACCACAACATCATCATATGATCCAAGTCTGAAGACATCCACAATAGCACGTCATATATTATAGAAATAACATCAATCCCCAAGAAACACAACACAACACACCACAAGCCCACAACACCAAAAGCTGACCCAACATCAACCAGAGTCCTCGTGTTCTACCCAGCTATACCGGTCAACGCCAAGCCTGCTCACCTGTTTAATATAGAAAAACATGTCAACCATAAATGTCACTAAGTTCTAGATAATTAATAGGGAAAAAATATCAATACCAGTAAATGGATAAAATTGTTATCCATGAGGAACTGAAATAAAACAACTTTTCTACCACACACTAATAATAAGTAAGTGGTCAATCGGGCCTAATCATAATCATAATCACTGATAACCATACACATGGATCAAATAGTAGTTCACAGTGACATGTAGGTAATATGACTAATAGGGACTAGCTGATAATGACTATAGCACTGTACGGTGACATGCACAACCTACTTGATAATTGCATTTGTACGTCAATTCTAAAATCATGAAACAAACTAAACAAGTTAATAAATTATGTGCTGAAATCATAAGTGTGATGTCATTATATTAATAACATCAACTGAGCTTAAACCTATGCAGTTGGGATATCAGAAGATGTTGTGTTCAGAGATCTGAGCACTTAAATTTGAGATATCCTAGCACACTGCACTATAGCGCAGTATATGAATTATTATTAAAATAATTTAATCTAATCAATTTATTAGTTGATAACCCAACGGTTAAATCGTTGAAACAAATTAAGATTTAGAACTTGAAAGATGTCAAATCAAACAAATTCGGTTGGCTCTAGTGGAGTGAATTGAGCTATCGTAATCACCCAACCCAACTGTACAAATGATGATTTTTATTAATTGATTCTTTTATTATTTATTGAATTAATTAATTTTATTATGAAGTTAATTAAGATCACATGATGGGTTTGTTTTAAAATTAAACAAGCACCAAAATTATTATTACGTTGCTTATTTAATTAATTAATATTTAGAAAGTGATTCAATGCAACTCCCAAATTGATACAATTCATATTTTTTTATTGTTACAACATTGATTAAATAATTTTTGTAGATTTTTACCGCGCAAAATAAAAAAACACTCAAAACACAATCGAAATAAAAATAATTGTGCAAACTTTATATAGAAATCAAATTTTTATAATGATCTAACATGCAAAACATATTGAATAATATCCCAAAATGATCAAAATAAATTGATCTACATGATTCTAAGAAAATCTACATAAAATAATGCAATTTATTAAAAAATAACCAAAGAAAAGGGAAGAAAAATGTACCCGAAGGAAGGGGAAGATAAGTGGGAAGAAAGGGGGAAGGAGGAGGAGAAAGGAGGAGAAAAATGAGGGGAAAGAGGGAAGAAGGGGGGAAGAAGTGCTGGGAGGTGGCCAAAGGGGGAGAAGAGGAGAAGAGAGGGGAGAAAAATAGGTGGCGGCTAGGGTTTTTAAAAGACTCAACTTATGCCACTATAAAGGCGCCCTAGGAGGGCCAGTATGTGGCACATGAACACTACATGTAGGGCACAAAGGTCCTGGGAGTGCGCCCTTCCACCCGACACTTAATCACAACACAAGGAAAAGAGGAAAAGGAGAAAATGGGAGGGGAAAAGGAAGGAAAAGAAGGAAAGATGGGTGGGATGACTTCTAATACACGACTAGGGCTCAAGGGTACACCGAGGGTGTATATAACACTACTCTAACGTGACACACAACCATATGCTAACTAAATACCTGGAACAACTACAAGGCCAAGACTTAGTAATTGGGGCCGATTAGATAATTCTCAACGGTGGACATGCCTAAATGCTCAAGTCCACAACAACAAACAAAGACTCATTTAGCACCAACTCGATAAAACTGGACTGATTGCACGCTAAACGAGTAGAATCAAAGCTGAACTAGTTGTAAAAGTACCGAACTGATGAGTTGGGTTTTACAAGCTCCTTCAGAGCTCGTCGGATCTTATGATCCAATATCTTTCAACTTCTACTACTGATTTGTAAATTATAACGCAAGTGCACGTGCCGAATCAAGTAATAAAAGTGATAAGAAAGTATCGTCCCACGAGGAATTAGTAGTAGAAATTCTCAATTACCAAAACTAATTTAATTAATTATACTTAAATGAAAGAAAATTAAAAGAGTGATTTAATTATGAATTAAAACTAATCTAATCTAAAATGCTATATTTAAATTAAATATTAATTTTCAAGACCACAAACCTAGGATTTTTAATATCATTTAGTGCTCTATATGATTAAAGCTATAACTTTTACCTATAAATTGTGTACTTGGATTATTAACCACGGGAATTAATTATTTATGACATATCTTAGATTCACCGTAAACTTATTACTCACACCCAACTCCTATATCTCTAGAGTATGCAAAATGATACTTTAAGTTCTGCCCTTAATAGTTACCCAAGACATATCTCTATCTCATATGTGAATCACCTAAAATAGATGAACAAGCTATTTTATTTAATAACAAATTTAATTTATTTATCTCTAGACAAGATCAAATCTCTATATCAATCAATAGGTGATTAGGCTAATGATAGCATTAATGAACAAAATAAAATAGATAATCCAATATTACAATCACATAAATAAAAATTAATAACTTTTATTAATCCATGAACTAAGTGTTATTGAAAATCCTAGAAAAGAATTTACTCCATAAAGTATTCGATTAAATACAAGAAATTTATATGTGATATGAAAGACATCATTTAGTTACAAAGAAAAGTAAATTAAAATAAAGAAAAACTCTTTTGGAGAAAGTGTCTTTTTCTTCTGATCAAACTTCTTCGTCTTTTTTCTCTCATCTTTCGTGTTGTCTATTAGCCGTCTAATGTTATTCTCTCTTTCACAAGAGGACGTCCCCTTATATAGAACTTCTCCATGTTTATCTACAATTTAAAGATCATTAAGAATATCTTATGAAAATCATGTTTATCCTTAACGTCCAAGGATATCCATATCTCTAAAAATCTTTACAGCATATCTTCATGAAAATCATGTTTATCTCTAAGAAGATCTCGCTTATCCTTAGAGTCAGTTGCTACCAACTCCCAATAGTTAGCTTAGGATTGTCTTCTAACTCTTATACCATGTTAGAACAGCCTTAATTAGCACTTTTTATAGCAAACTCACAATAATTTCTCACATTATTAATAATATCTAATAAACTTTTAAAATAATAAAATTAAAATAAAAATCACTCAAAACATGACAAAAATCAACATGAAATGCAAAGAATAATAACCCTTTTATAGAGTTATCAACTACACTGAAGTCAATACAACATAATTACAACAAGGGTTAATTTAAACAAGGTAACCGAAAATTTGAGTTATCTTTCATAATTGTACCAATATTTCATTCTTAATTAGCGTGTGAGACACCTCATAATAAATTATCCTGGTCCTCCGGGCATTTCGATATCTTAAGTTAGAATTTAAGTGCGTGGGTGATTCCCGAAATGTATTTTATAACATACCAAAATCTCCATTTTGGCATCCTTATTTGATTAATTAGAATCTTTTGTTGTTTTCTACACACTCAACATGTGAATGTGGTATGATGTGAGATGTGGTGTGCTTAACTTTCTACTCTTCATGTCATGCCATTTGCCACATCTAGGACTATTTGCATATCATTGTATACATGCATTATGCAGGTTTGGGTGGTGGTCTCCATTGTTAGGCTATGCAAAGTCTAGCTTGTCACGATAGGATGAGGAGCACTTTTTAGGTTGGTTAGGACTCTCCCTCTTCTTCATCTATTATTTCGCTCAGGTGTTTTGTTTTTTATACCGTTGGATGTAGTTAATGGCGTACCCCACTATCTACTAGCCATCTTATCGATTTCTAGATTAATTAAATTTTAAGGTTGAGATCCCTTAATGAGTTTTCAAAAATGTAAGATTCAGCTCAAAAGTCACACTTTAGCTGCTATTTGATTAAACCGTTTCTTAGTCCTTATACTTATTATATGTCTTCAGATTTGTGGTGCACGCATGGTAGATGAGAATGTGACGTTAACCGAGGGGCCCAATTAGTACCCACCTATGGTGTTTGGTTAGTGGTTAATTATGTGTTTATGATTATCAGTATAGTAATCTTGCTAGCAATGTTAATCTCAGCATGTACGCGCTCTTCATTGAGTATATCTTGATTATGTCATGTCTTAGTTATGATCAATTAGGCCTTATTGGCCACGAGTATGTTATTATTGACTATGTTCCAGCTCATGCATAATACTGGTATGTTACCGTCGAATATTTTGGTTTATGTGCGTAGATATCTTTGTGATTATGATTATGCCCTATCGGCCTTATTGTGATTTAGATTGTACATGTATTTAGAGAAGTTGATTTCATTTCAGTTTTCTTTGAATAATTGTTTTATTCATTTTGCCATTTTATAGATTTCCCCATTAGTTATTTAGACTCAATGGCACTCATTGCTGAGGCATTTTTTAAAATCTATGTAAGTGTGTTGTTGTGGCGTTGGTTGGCCTAGGTGCACAAATCACGAGTAGGCTTGCAGATGATAGGCTAGGCCTTGTGTGTTTCATGTTTATGGCACTTTTGGTTTTGTTTTGTGTGTATATCCCCCTCTTGTTTTGTGAGGTGGTGTTATTGGCTGCCGTGTTGATGTGAATGTGGGGCTCTGGGCTATTTTGAAATACAAACCAGATTTTTGTATTCGTGTTTTGTTTATTCCTAATTGTATTTTTCTATTTTGTAGATAAAATACTCTGCATGCAACTCTAATCTATTTTGTGCAAGAATTCTCCAAGACCCAGAGTCTTGAAATTAAAAGTTAAATAAATCTCACGTATGCTAAACCATGTTACTTGTGCAGGTACCCAAAGCGAAGAAGAAACATGGGTTGAAAAAGTTTTTGGGTTTTATTTTGTAAGTTGAATGATCCATGTGAAGACCAAGTAAACTAACCGCCTAAAGAATGAAAAATGTAGTGTAAATGCTCTTTGATGTGATGTGAGTGAGGTGGAGCACCTCCTATATGCTTCTATGAGTGAATTGTGAAATTGTGGAATGTTTTGCATGTGAAGTTATAATTTTTGAAATTATACTAGTTATAAAAATTTTTCTAATGTCCTAATTGCAGGGAAGGCTGTTGGATTTTCTTTATGATTTTTAGTCTCCTTTATAACTTCAGTACATTTAGAATGTCTTATTTGCTTGAGCCTAGTTTTAGGTGTCTTTTGCATGCATTTTGTGTTTTGTCTATACATTAGATTCCCTCAAGTTTTTGTTTTTTAATGCCTTTAATGGTTTAGATCCTTGTAGGTCGATTTTGTATTTTAATAAATTATGAATTAGCATCTCAAAGCTTATCATTTTGATTCGGTTCGTGAGCAGCCCGAATCGGGGTGTGACACAAGAGTTGAGACTCCTCTTATACATATTTTGCGAAGTTCCTCCTTGTGTAAAAGAGTTATATTATTGTGTAATTTACCAAATAATGGGAATTTTTTGATATTACCAGATATTAGAAAAATATTGCCTCATTATCAAAAAAGGGAGGAAAATATAACTGTCTAAAATACCCTAAAATTAAATTTAATAAATTTTTTTTTAAAAAAGGGGGCAAACACTAGCCATGGTCGGATCTAGTAGCCCTCAATTGGATGGTTATCTTTAGCCTCCCCAAGCATGGCCATTCGAGGCCCAAGGTGACCAGATCCAGTCACCCTAGCCAAAGGGTAGCTAGATCTAGATGTCCTCCCTATGCTTAGGGTGACTAGATTTGGCTGCCCTTGGCCTAGGGGTAGCCAAATATAGTTGCCCCCACTTTGCATGC
Organism: Piper betle; assembly: GCA_033002965.1. Classification (NCBI taxonomy): domain Eukaryota; kingdom Viridiplantae; phylum Streptophyta; class Magnoliopsida; order Piperales; family Piperaceae; genus Piper; species Piper betle. Next base: position 137,243 of record JAURVB010000046.1, on the reverse strand, counting down.
CAAGGGGTGGCAGACAATTGGCCGTTGACCACGCTTATTTGAAAATATATATATTTTTAGTTTTTTATAGTTTGAGGTTGGATTATTTTTTTATTATAATACAAAACTAACCAATGGCAATTTTTTTCATTATAATAAAAATTCTTTTCTTTTGGCAATTAGCATTGATTCTCCCGATGACATTAAAAAATATCCTCCCATTTTTTTGTAAAAGAGCTATATTATTTTGATAAATGCTAATGAGAGCTTTCTTGTCTCTCTTTATTCCAAAATTATAATGTCTCCCACCTTGTCTCAAATGAGCTATATTATTGTATTAAATTGTCATCATATAAAAGTTATTTATTTTACTATTATCTATTACCCCTTTAACCTCGACAAATAGTATCCTTTAGATCAATATATATGTAACTCAAAATAATTTAGATTGGATATGGGTTCACACTATTCGGAGACATTATATATATAAAAATATTTAGATTAGATAAGGATTTGGGGTGATCCAATCAATTTCCAATTCAAATATAAAATATTTTATAAAAACATTTTTTAAAACATTAAAATAATAAATTTACTACTATTGTTTTACATTTCATATCAAAATTTATATTATTTATAGCTTTTATTGGATCAGATCGGATTGGATATAGACTGGATACAGGTTTAATGGATCGAGATCAGATATTGATATGCTAAATAAAATTAACATAATATTTGATGTGAATATTGCCCAAATCCATCCTTAGTCAAACACTTATTGCCCCAAATGAAAAAACATGATCAACTGAGTATACGAGTCTTGCGAGTAATTATGGGAATCTAACAACAAATGATAACCCGAATAGTCCAAGATTCAGCACAAAGGGTTAATGGGATTGGAGGATTCAGCCGATAGAACCATGGCAAGGACAAATAATATAGTTGGATTCACTCGTGAAATAAATGGTTGTCCCTAGCCATTCACAAGAAACACATCCCTTCAACTTCAGCTGTAGGCGTTACTCAAAAGACGTAGACATTGTCAAAGAGTTGCCTTGTAAGATTAGTCTACTACATCCATAGCCACTAACACTTATATTAGTCATGTAAATGTTGTAGCCAATACTGCTAGTTAGGGTGTTTAGTGCCCCTGGTCTGTCTTGTGTCAAGTTCCACTATTGTCCAAACAGTAAAATTTCAACGGAAACGGCACCCACTTACCCAAGAGATGCCATTTACTCATTGGCTTTTGCCACCTATTGTTGTTCAGACAGCAGCAGTGGCCCAGTACCATAAGAACTCATGAGCAGTTGAAAAAGCACTAATATATCCCCTGTTTGAAACTTCCTTGCTCGTTGACCTGCAATTGGCCGACGCCCATATATTGGCGTTTCTTTATTATCAGACGCTTGTCAATGCAATTTGCTTGATCTTCAAAGTTCAATCTACCCAAATCACTGTTAACATCAGTAGAGTGCTTACATACATGGACAGATCAATATATATTAGCTTGATCAGTGCCACATTCTTGGTATGCTTTTATATATAATCTACCTAAATGTATCGTCTTTTATTCAAAATATACCAACTGCATCTTGGCAAGTGTCACACGAGAGTGCATGGTAGGTTGAATTGGCACGTTGATCTCGTCTACAATTAGAGTTGGAATCTCGGGTCGACAATGCAAACTACCATAAGATAGCGCCGACTTTGAGCCGACGATGACGATATACCGCGTGCATGCTTCAACTCCTTTGTAAACTACACCAAATCACCATCATTCCCATTGATGACAAATATTATAGGATCCTTCTATACAATAGAACAAGCAATGATAAACAGTACTTGCCGCCAGCCTTCCATGCCTAATTTTTTTATCTAGACAAAAAATTCAAAAGGAGCAAATAGATGTATGGCAAGAATAAAGAAAAAGGAAAGCAAGGTAGAATGATGATGCATTAGAGCTCCATTTCTTATTGTTGTGCAAACTACTGTATATACACTTGGCCAATTCACTTGAGATGCCTCTACGTCTCCTTTGTCTATTTTCCGCACTCTTGTTGTATGTTCAGAAGTCTTAAGATTCCAATGTCTCCGGCCATCTCTACGTACTTGCCTGCTACAATATAAGTTAACTTGTTCGTGCATCATCTTCAGAAATCTAGATTCCAACCATCCGAGCTCAGCCCAACAATATCATGAATTTCATCTAACTGCAGCACAAAATTGCAAGTTAACAAGATTTTGGAGGTGGGTTTTGATTCTTCTACTAGGAATCATTCAAAGCCAAGTTCATGTTATAGCAGACTTCATACCCAGAGGTCTTCATCTTCATCTACTGCATGGTTAGCAGCTTTGGGAATGTCACAAATTTCGTCGTTTCTAGCAAACCTTCCCTCACCCTCGGCCTGCTGTCTGCTAATGTCTTCCTGCATGCATACTTCCCCATACAAAGAAGAAGACATGATCAATGTGACATGTTGTGATAGAAATATAAAAATTGGGCTTCTACTTTGATTTTATTGAGCAACCATACTTTGATTGTCTTGTTGAAGTTTCTCTGAGTTCGTTTCCTGATGTAGCGGTGTATCCTTTGCTTCCTCTCCTCCGGGCTGTACCTGCCCACGCGCAGACTACTTGTCTCCTCAATGCAAGAGGGGTTCATCATCTCATGGCTATGTTGATTGGGCGATCTATAAGCTAGCTGCATTTTGTTGAACTTCTAAGAAGGAAACAAACAGGTTAGTAACCTGCGTAACATTCATAAAATCATGTCTGCAGATGAATGATTGTTCACCTGCAAGTCCCCTGTGCTACATGCCCTTCTCATGGGTCCTCCTAACCCACCATGCTCGCTTGGATTCTGAGCTTCGATTCGAAGTTTCGGAGAGTCGAACATGGAAGAAGAGAAGTTGGGTTGAACGAGAAAGCTCGGCCGCGTATCAAGAGAGTGGCTACTGAAGCTCCTCTCAAAAGCAATTGAATCAAAACTCTGGTAATTTTCTCCTAGGAAGTTGGAAGCATTCATGTGATGATCAAGCACAGTTCTAGAACTACCATTTGGAATCTGGGTTGCCACTAAAGATGACCCCAAAGAGAGGCCTTGCATTTCCACGCTGGGAGGGGAGGAGGAAAGGCAAGGAGGAGCAGAGGTGTCATTGTATAGTGGAACATCGGGGAGCCCGGCCAGCTGCTCAGGGAAGGGGAACAATGGGTCGGAGAAGAAGGTGAAGTCATCGAGCTCAATGAAGAGCTCAGAGGAGGACATGGATATGGAGAAGACCAAGACGGGAGGGGGCTCACAACGGCAGGGAAGTGTGCAAGTGTGCTATAAATAGGGAACCAATTGCCCTTATATAAATTTCATAATAAATCAAAACAGCTTGAAAAGTTGATAATTGGAATTTGGCATCAAATGGGTAGCTAGCTAGTTCTCGATAGCATTATTTAAAAAAAAAATTAAACCAGCTTAGATCAATTAATCACAGACTAATATTGTCATTGCTAAGTTAGTGGTTTAGTCAAAGGAGGTACAATTGAACCAAATTAAAAAAACCACCACGCATAAAATATACAGAAATGGAGGCCCATGATGGCTCCTGCATACAGCACTTAACTATTTGCCACAAGAAAGGAAAGGGAGAGAATCTCTATGTTATACTTTGCTTTCCTATGCTCTCATTTTCTATTATTATTATTATTATTATTATTATTATTTATTATTATTTATTGTATGAACAACTACATAATTTTTTTGGGGGGCTAAAGTAGCATATTATAATTAGATTAATTAACAAAGTTACATATGTTTTAGATTTCTAGCAATTAGACAGGAATATTTGAAAGACTAATATAGAGATTTATGATCTCCTTTGAAAAAAATTGCAGTTGTTTTTTGTACGGAGGAGAATCTTTGGGGATATATATGGCAAAATAGTTGATCTTTATATGTTGGACACATAAAAAGTGGCAAGAGCACCCCTTATGAGCTCTACTAGGTAATTCTTCATCCACTCTATTTGAGTATATATAGTTATCTTATTGTGTGTTTCTTCGTATTCTTTTCATTTGATGCTCTGGTACTCAATCTTTATTGACCTTTTTTGAGCTTCAGTATTAAGGCATGCATGCATTGTTCTGTGTATATATATACACGGTTAAGCAAATGTGGAATTTGTTCTGCTGGAAAGGAAAAAAGTACACATTTAAAAAGGCTTCATTTATGGGATGGAAATGTTTCGTTGTAATAAAAACAAATTGTGGGCATGAAAGATAATATCTTCAATTAACCTTTGGTATCCTACTTAGGCTTCATTTGGTTAGGATCAAAGAAATATTAAGCTTCTTTAGGACCTTGATCATTTCCAAGGCCGCTAATGAGGAGTTGGGCTTATTTATAGACTAAAAACTCCAACAACTTGAATTTGTGGGCGATGTGCGACTATTCTGAAGTTATTTTTAAAATTGTAAACGACAAAATCTGATGCATATAACAGATCGCATTGCCTGCCTGGTAGTTTAGTTTGTTTGTGACCCTCGCTTAAAATCCTTTTTTTTTTAAATCTTCTTGATTTGTTCAATACCTTTTAAATCTCTAAGTTGGGCCTTAAATAAAAATCGTTCCTTTAATCATGGGTAATTATATATCAACAAATTCATGTTTTATTTTCCAAATAACTCAATGGCCCATTATAGGTAATTTATTTTCTTAACCATCTTATTAAGGTCTAATTGATTCCACTAATGAACTTTTAAATTAATTTATTTTAAAATAAAGCCTCATATTTAGTGTATATACGCAATATATTTTATTGTATGTAAAAGATAGAAGATGTAATGTGAATGTATGGCAAAAAACTAACGTCATAAAATAAGTTATTATCATAAGTTAAAAATAATGTGGAATAATTTGTTAATTTAATGTGGGATGATAATAAGTCTTAGAAGGAAAAAAATGTTTGAGTATAATCTCTACCAATTTCATATAATTCTAATAAAAAGTATAATATCTATAGATAAATATTTTTTATTGCAGCTGGGAGGTTAAACCTAAAATTAATAATATTTATTTAATTTACTGATCTTGAAAAAGTAGTCTAGATTCTATGTATGATCACTTATGGAGAAGGATCATTGTTTCCTTCAAGCAGCAAGAAAAAACAAGACCACGTATATTGAAAAAAATTCTTATATTCTCTTTCTCAAAAGACAAAAAAGCTACGAAATTCGCGAGAGATCACCACTTGGAAAAAAATCATCATCGTTTTCTTCGCTAAATATATTGAACCTAGAATGTAGGCTAATATTGATGTTGTAATAAATTAAAATATATACTTTTTTTAGTGTATATACTAACAATTATTCTAAATTTTACATTTCATCCACACCAACTTATAGAAGGGAAAGAATGCTGTAGTTTCTACCGATAGTCTGATATGTTTCTCCATATAAAAACAAGTTATTATTTGCGACAAAAAAACAAGATTTGTCACAAAAAACGTTGTCAACAAAATTTTCTTCAAATTTCATTTTTTATAATAACAGTGGAGGATTTTGTCATGACAGATGCCTAGTTTTGTTGCAGCGGATCACGCATATTCTTAAGCGAGCATTAGAGAGCCTACCTTGAATCAACTTCAAGCGCCTCATTTGACTCTTCTGAATTACATTTTCAAGACAGCAGACAAATGCTAGTGTGAAAGAAGTATATATTTTTCTCATGAGATTTGAAATTGACAAAGATGCAGTACACGAAAGTGAAAAAACATCTGCTACCATCACATTTAATTTGGGGGTTCTAATAATGTTTAGTTTCCCTGTGAGTGCCATGGGAAACAACAAGGATTTGGACCAAATCCACAATGTACATAAATGAATGAGCTTATGAAAAAGAAGCACCAAGTAGTATACCAAATATTTTTTGTCATACGCTCGCAAGTAGTGTCCATTATTTTATATGCACACTACAACACCTTATTATCAGTAAGATTATTGACTAGAACACATGAATCAATCACTAGTAAAAAGCTAGCTCAGTTCAGTATGCTTATTGTTGGGGCAAGATAACGTCAATCGGTGCTTCTTAATCCTGGCCTTCCAATGAACAATTCTGTCTCCACATCACACTGTGGGCTACTACAATCATAAGGGACAATTTCCCTATCACCATTTCTTCTCACGTTCTTGTTTATCAACTTCAAACTGCAGTGCATTGATTTGTCATCACAAAGCTCATCACAACAGGTATTGTCGTAGCACCAAACATATATACAACAGGTAAAATGGAGTAGAAGTGCATATATGTACATGTATACACATACCTTTTGCCGCAGTAGCGAGTTCTCCTTAATTAAGCTCCTCTCCTGCATAATAATTTGATAAAACTTAGAAACTGGAATTTTTCAACCGACCCATCTTATGTTAATTAAGTAGTATTTGCTCACATTTTCCTCTAGTCGTTCAATCTGTTCTGTAAACAGGAGGTTCTGAATAGCATGAACAAGGCAAGATATTGGTTAATTAGTCATATGACTCATGGAAGACATACATATCATGTGTGGAGTGTGTGTAATTGGTAACGAATTTGCAAGTTTAGCATGTATGATAAATGAGCATTGATTAATATAACCTTCCTTCCTCTAACTTTGTCTAGGCTCTGCTCTAGCTGGCCTTCCAAATGCTGAAGTTCTTCAAGGGAACAAGATCCAAGGCCTTCACCCAATAGTTTCCTGTAAACATAAGATCAGAGATTCATTTCTTAGATGAAACAACAAATTCATTAAGTTTTGATTTGCTATGCTTTAGCCCACCTGCATTGGAGAATAAATTTGTAGGCCTAGATCATGTATCATGTAATCCTAAACTTTGTAAGTTACTATATAAACATCCAATCGTCAATAGTATTTACATCCTGGGTCATATATATGTAGTACTAATGAAGTGGAAAGTATATCATACCGATGAAACAGTGGGAAATTCTACTGTAAATTGAAAATTTTCAATTTAAGACAGTATTCAGTACTTCCTGGAAAAGCAATTGTTACCTTTTGGAAACTTCCAAAAATTCAAGTTTTTTCACCATATTTCCAGCTTCAAATCTCCGTTGCTGCACAAGTAACTTTTAGTTTATCAAACTAGACATTTGAGAGAAGGCCGGATTTTATTAGTGATAATTCAACTTGATCATACTAGTGCAACATGTTCATGATCTCATGATGTTCAACTACCCTTGGGAAGTAGTATATGTTTAGCTTAAAGAACCACGTATATAGTACAGATTCCTCAAAGTGATTATTATGAGACCAATATTATAGTAGGCATATCAAATTTAAGTTGGGTTAGACCATTTCTAGGGTTTCACCTCCAAAGCTTACCATATACTTTTATACAACCAAACGTACGTATTCTCCATTTCTAGTGGCTATTCACCAAAAAAACAAGCTAATTCTGTCGGGCAATATGCATAAACCCTTGAGGGAAACACAAGTCTTTCTTCACCCTAAACTAGCTACTTCACTACATAAGGAGTCCACTATTCACTTATCCCAAGATTTAGCACAGCTTTGTGATCGCAGCACATCTCCTGATCAGTATTTATATTCAAGTTTATTATCCCTCCATGCTTGGGAAATTTGATCATCACTGTTATAAATTAACGCAATGAAAGGTCTGATACTGGTTATTTTCAGTAGCACATGTCTACTGATTTATTGTATAAAGGAAGCCTCAAAGATATTGAAATAATAAGCTACAGAGTTGATCATAGGACTGAACCTGAATGTGCTGTTCAGAGGTTTTGTTGTTCAAGCCAATGCCTGCGGTGTACTTCTGGTAGCGTTCAATAGTCTTTTGCATGCTACAATAAATTAACACAATCATCAGCAGTCACTAGTTAGTGTTTTGCTCAACTTATATACTTCAAAATGATGTCTGACCCTATTGTGTTGTAACATGACATGACAGAGGGAAGATAATTAGACACTGCTGGATCATTTAGCAAACTGAAAATTGGATATGTTGCACCCTGTTTATCAGTTTTTTATAGTCTTCTATATGCATGTCATCATAATAAATCATATATATTCAAAAGCCTACTAAAAAAACTATTCATATTTAGTTAGCCCCTTTTCGGATCTGATATATCTTCTTATAATCGATGCTCGAACAAGTATAACTAGTAGTCTGGCAATATAGAAATGAAAGAAAACCTTAGTTGGTTTTCTTTCTTTCATATGGGATAGCGCTATTACCATGGCTAAATTATATATTCCTGTAAATGAATTGATGAGATGCAATAATCTTCAAAGCAGAAAAAAAGGCAGTTTATCGTAAATGAGAATATAAACCAAAAGCTGCCCATCTCCGTTATTTTCAAATTTCTAGAGTACGAGGCATCAACAATTTAAGCCTAGTTTTGTTGATTGATTCTCTGTTCCCCAACCGAACATGTCAGCAAGTTGATCTCACGTAGATCAAAACCACTTAAATATATTATCATAATATCAGTATAAAATTAAAAAAGAAAAGAAAAGAAAAAGTTGAAAAAACTATGGTTCAAAGGAAGTTTATTCAAGTAATTTCTAGTCAAATTTGATGTTAAATTAAATGCTTTATGTATAAAGGTAATATATACCAATTTGTGACTAGAAAATTAATTGTCAAATCTCTTAAATTAATCTTGTATTCAATACTTATTGGGGTAAAATCCGATATATTATTGGGGATGGGCTATAGATAACTATTTTATAGAGATAAGTTAGGCCTATTGATTTACACTTTAAGTCGGATCATTATTATAACATCCCCAAAATTAGTCCCGTATCTACTTTCCGAAGTAAGATCTTATATATTAGTAAGGATGAATTTATAATCTTCAACTTAGTTAATCGCTTTTAAAAATATAACTAAGTCTATCTGTTTGTACTAATATGTTACAAATATATAAATAATTGCATGATGACATCATGTCTTGCAAAGCACCTAGTCATTTTCGGGCAAAATAGAAGTTTAAGCCAAGAAATAATAGAAAGGTGAAGTGCAAAGACGCTTTAATACAATTATAAAATTTTATAAATCTATCTAAGGAGAGAAACTAGTGTTAAATTTTGAGGTTGTGTCTCGATAAATTGATGTTGTTTGTATTTAAGTTATCTTAGTCGATAGCCACATTATTAGAAAAACTAATCCAAATAGCCACCAAGACTGATTATAGAAGAAACCTTGGAAAATCCCACTACAATAAAAAATGAAAGAAAACACAGAATATGTATAAAAAGAATTATGAAACTCATTTTCAACGGTACAAGAGGCTCTTGACATGTGAAAATTTGAATTATTTCTATTTGTGTTAAAACTCTCAATTTTACAAAGATGACACTCGATTATTAGTCTTATTCTATTGTGATAAAGGTACATTTTCATCTCGATGCATATGAAAATCTAGAGAATGCTCAACATATCTCTTAAATTAGTATCATATCTAATATCTACGGAATTAAGATCTATTATGAAATGCTTATAAATCTTTAATTTAATTAATTACTTTTAAAAAAATGATTTGGCCTATCAGATGCATAAGGCCACGTCGTTATAAATTGTGTCTGAGCTGATAAAGGACCATTTGAAAAGTGGATTGGATTGGAGTAGTAATAGTTAAGCCTATTAGCGGAAAAAATGAATTTTGAAGACATATCTTCAAATTAGTCTCACAACTAATAACTATTAAGTTAAAATCCAGTATATAAATAGGGGTCGGTTGATTAATTTTCAACCCATTTTACTATTTTTAAATTTGAAAAAATGACTTATCCTACACCCCCGCCCCCAAACTACAAGATTTTAGTTGTTGAGTTTACCGCTTAAAGACCGGATAATTGCACTTGCGCTGTTGGTTTATATCACATTAACTAGATGGCCATTATTATTATTATTATTATTATATAATAAGGAAGATCCTTGTTTTTTCATTGGACAAGATAGAAATAATTTTTGAAATTTCTGCCATCTAAGATAATGTCTTCAAATTGTTCACAAGGGCCGATCGATGATTGGTCAATATAATAATAAGAGCCAGACCACTCCATGCTGTTTGTTTGTCTTTTCACTATTATTTACTCGTTTGCTTGTACTCATCATTTTTTGTTTAATCAAAACTCTGAAGTCTAGTCCCAATTAACATTCTTTCTTGGTATGATGGAAATCATGCTCAAGTTTTTAACAGCACTGATAAACATGCTATCGACGTGCACTAACCTGATCATCCATTTTGACTATGTTCCATTAAATATTTAACGTAACTACACGATACTTCTAATAGATAAGAAGCTTCCTCTAAGGGCAAGAGTGGAGAGTTTGTTAGGTAAAATAATCACATAATTATAATTAAGATATATAAGAAACAACTTGGTTTTGTTGGTCATTAAGGATATTTTAAAATAAATACACGGAAAGGGAAAAACCACCGGCCAAATCCAAAAGGTATAAATACCCAATTAACAATCAAGAAGAACCGATTATAGCGGACAATATACCATCATGCCTATTGGGTTTATCCCACATCAATCGTAGAAAGTGTTTGTGACTTGTATATAAGCTAATAGGAAAAGCTTTATTCGCATAATTAGTTTTTAGACTAAGAAAGATCCGTGACACTTATTGCAAGTCCCACATGAGTTCTATGAAGGAGTTGTTACGGTTATCCCACATCGGTCCTAAAAGGTGTTAGTAACTTATATATAGGCTAATAAAAAGTCTTATTTCCTAAACTAACTTTTGGATTAAAAGAGTAAAAGCAAGCGGCTCTCACATTTTTAGATTAAAAAGAGTAAAAGAGGCTATCACACTTTTGGATTAAGAGAGGCTCGATATACCTATAGCAAATCCTTTTTGGGGGCCCAAAGGGCCCAACAATGCCATATATAAACCAAACTCAAAACAAGTTTCGAAATAATAAAATGTGTAACGTTTATATACTAATATCAGAAAACCTAAATTTGATGGATTATATCACTCTATTTGTAAAAATAATTACAAAAATAAAAAATACTTAATTTCTTTAAAGTGAAAAATTATAAAAACAACCTAAGCACAAATATATTCTCTTGAATCAGCGATGTATACAGAACTCGGCATTTGAAAAGCGTCTCCACAATGATTCACTCAAATAGAAGCGAAACTTTATAATTAATAATATTGAAGCAAACAAGCTAACCATGACAACTAAAAGAAACTCGAAAGCAAACTAAGAAAAACTAAGCAAACTAGGAGTCAACAATGAAATTGATACAAAGTGGTCATTTGGTTCTACGCACTCCTACACATTATCATGCACATTTTGAAGATTTTGAAGCCAAGAGATCTTTATAGTTAAATTATCCATAAATATGCATTCATTTGAACCTTAGAATATTGGCCATGAACTTAAACCATTATATATCCAATTCAAATTTTTTAATTTCAAGAGGTTTATTTATCTTATAAGATGATAATAACACTATGTAATTAAGGACTAATTAAGGAATAAAAAGTATCGAAATAGGAACTTTTGTTCATGAAGTAGAAATTATCATTTGGGTCATAGCTCAAAAGTATTATGCAGGACTCAAGCGCACAATGTTTGAAAGGAAAACAAGAAAAATTAAATTTCTAAAAAGACTTTTGGATTAGTTACTATATATTTATTTGTTGAATCAAGATTGAAATATAATAAGTCATTAACTTGTCATGTTTAAGTCCCACAAGCATCCCTATTCTGTGTGTACTTATCTCTTAGTCTTATATATTTACCAATGTTAATTAATTCATATAAAAGCTCCAAGTTATGATTGGTAGTTTCTCTTTTTTACAAAACCCTTGTTGAGGCCTGTGATTATGGATGGGGCCTGGGAAGAGATCACCATTGGCAATCGCATTCATCATCTTAATATTTAAACAAATGGGTAATATTTTCAACTAGGGTTCAAAAGGCGAGCAACTTCCAATTCCACATGAAAAGTTGTAAATTTTAATTTATGTTTACCTGACAAATTTTCTTCATAATTCCCAAATTAATGTTGAAAAATACTCCTTGTACTTCAAAAATGCAAGCGAAGATTTAACGTTATCTCTGTACGAGCATTAAATAGTACAACTCCCAAAGCATTCAAAGCCACCAACATGGTAAAACTGTTGGGATTTTGAAAGGCTATATAGCACTTCTCATTCATGTATGCCAAAGGGAAAGTAAGCCACAAAACAGCTGCTACAATGGAGAAACACTATTAAAAGAGGTTAATTGTGAATTTTTATGTATCATGACAATTAAAATTAAAAAACTCGCAACTCAGACTCAGACTCAGTCAATTTAGAGTCGGCTCTAAGCATACTCAAAGCTATTTATAATATTTTTTCAATCCAACAAACAAAAGTTATATAAAATTAGTATATATTGTTCTTTTTTAACACTTGAAATTGACGAATATAAAACTATCATAACATTAGAATATTGATTTAACTAAATTAAAAGGAAAATGATATATTTTTATTTATAATTGGCTTAGACAAAATCTATTACTAACGAGTTATTCACAAAATTCGACTTGGAAAGCAAAGGATTGAAGTTGACTCGAAATTTTTTTGAGTCCAAATAAAGTTTTAATACTACTTGATGTACAACACGGAAAGCTACATCAATAGATTATGAGTTAGCCAGTGTAAGTCGGTGTGTCACTTATGATTAGGATTGTAAAAGTTGGGTTGAGCTAAATTATTTGAGACCCTATTCCAATTTTAACAACCATAAATATTTCAAAATTCCAGAGTTTCAAAATATAATGTTAAGTTATTTTTATTTACATCTTAAATGATGTTCTGTCTTGGCTAAATAAAAGGCAAGTTGCTACAAATATATTTTAAAGCTTGGCTAAACCGCAACACAACTTGATTAAGCTCTAAGTCTCCATGTTTGTGTCAATTAAAGTTTAACAGTTAATCAATTTAAACTCAGACGATGCTCATCATGAGTTTGTGTAGGCTTGACTTGAAGGGAATCAAATTAGTGTTGGGTTGTCCCTTTTCTATAAATACACAAAATAGTAACCTTGTTTTAGGCAAAAACCAAAGCTTATTTTAGAAAACTTGCTTTGCGTTGTGTGTGGAGAGAATAGAAGAAAAAAGGACAGTTGTTTTTCTTTTTTTGTGTGTGGAGAAAAAGGGTAACAAAGGGAGAAGGGGAAAATTACGATGATTGAAGAAATGTGAAGATCTTGTTGAGATTCGTTTACGATCATGAATGATAGCTTCGTCAAGTTGTTAATCTGTGACAATTATACTTTATTCTCTTTATTTATGATTAATACCAATTGTGTTGAAATTAAAATGAATTGGCATTGAGGGAGTTTGTTCTCCCGTGGTTATATTCTGTATCAAGTTGTGATATAGTAAATTTGATCTAATCGTCTGCTCCATAATTTCTTCATTGAATTTGAGGCTTTCTACTTAAAATTGGTGTTGTCTCTTATTTGTGTTAAATTTAGTTAAATTGGTTGGTATTTCTCATTAATTATGTATTAAAATAAGGATTTAGGTATTTGGTTAATCCTAATAAGTGCTATCAGAGCCCAGTTGCTTGGTTATAGCTAATTTTGGGTTGTGGATATTTTCTGCCCCCTAAGTATTCGACGAAATTTATAAGAGCCTATTTAGTTTGTTTGTGATTTATATTTCAATAAGATCGTTGATGAGAAGCATATTAAGATGATATCTTTTAAGGGGCCGAGTAACTAGTACTATTGAAAAGGAAAAATGATTGATTATCTATATTCTAACGATTTGTATGAACCTATCACTGGTCAGAAACCCAACAGAGGTGACTAATAAAGATTGGAATAAGGTGGATAGGAAGGCTATAGCTTGTTTGAGACAATGGGTAGATAAAATTGTGTATCATCGTATTTTTGAATTAATATCTTGAAAAGTTATATGGGATAAACTCTAAGAAGTTTATGAGAGGAATACTGCTGACAACAAGACCTTTTTGATAAGGAAATTAGTGAACTTGAGGTATAAGGATGAAAATGATATAAGTGAACATCTCAATGAGATGATGAGTATTATTACTCAACTTCTTGGGTGAAGATGACTTTATATGAGGAATGACAAGCTATCATACTCCTCAACACATTGCCAAAGAGCTGGGAAATATTGGTGACCTCTTTGAGCAATGCTACTCCAGATAAAAAACTTACAATAGACATGGTAACAAGTAGTTTATTGTATGAGGAAGTGAGAAGAAAAACTCTACCAACTTCAAGGTTTCATGCATTAGTGTTAGAAGAAGCAAGAAGTAGATTAAGAAATAGAGACACAAACAAAAGGGACAAGAGTCGAATAAGGTCTAAATCCAAGAAGAACTTGAAGTGTTATTATTATGACAAGACAGGTCATATCAAAAAGGATTGTCAGAAGCTCAAAAAACTTAAAAAATAAGGACAATAAGGATCAAGGAGAAAATGATACTAATGTTGTACATAATGACTTGGTGATTCTTTCTAATTGTGGGAATGATTGTTTGACGATTGATTGTGATGTTGTTGGGTAATTAACTCGGTAGCATCATTCCATACAACTCCAAGTAGAATTTTCTATACTAACTATGAACCTTCAAATTTGGGTATAATGAAGATGAGAAATAGTGATTCTTCCAAAATTGTAGGACTTAGAAATGTGGATATAGTAACAAACACAGGTTACAAATCGGTGTTTAAAAATGTCATACACATTCTAGATTTAATGACGAGTTTGTTATCAACCAGAGAGATTGATAATGAACGATTTGGTTTACAATTTGCACAAGGTGTGTGAAAACTTGTAAAATGCTCTCTTATTGTTGCTAAAGGGAAGAAGTATTATAGTTTATACAAGACTGAGATGAGACTAGTTCGAGGGGAGATTAATATCTCCTCACTTAATTTCACTGCTGATTGGGGGAACCATCGATTAGGACACATGAATAAGAAGGGACAAGAGACATTGAAAAAGCTAAATCTCCTTCCCAAGATTACAGACATCACAATTAGTCTTTGTGACCATCATTTGGTGGGAAAACAACGTATGACATCCTTTGCAACAACAAGTACAAGGAAGTCAGAAGTTCTTGAGTTGGTACACACTGATGTGTATGGGCCTATGGAGGTAAAATCTTGTGGCAGTTCTATTTATTTTGTCATTTTTATTCATGATATTTCTAGAAAGGTGTGAGCTTATTGGTTGAAATGATGTTTTTAGCATCTTTAAGAATTTTTATATATTGGTTGAAAGAAAAATCGATAAGTTCTTAAAATGCCTTAGAAGTAATAATAATGATGAATATTATTCTGCTGAGTTTGATAAATGTTGAAGCAAGCATGAGATTAGGTATAAGAAGACGGTTCCTTATACTTCCCAACATAATGGAGTAGATGAAAAAATAAGCAGGACCATCTTTGAGAGGATTAGAAGTATGTTATCTTCAGTTAAGTTGTCTAAAAGCTTCTCGGGTGAGGCCATGAGCACAGTTTGTTATTTGATAAATAGATATCTCACACATGCCCTGAACAATAACATTCTAAAAAAAGGTTTGGAGTGATAAAAATGTGAGTTATTCTCATTTGAAAGTCTTTCGTTGTAAAGCCTTTGCCCAAGAGCCTAAGGAACAAAGGGCTAAGTTTGACTCTAGAGTCGTAGAATGCATTTTTCTAGGATATGGTGATAATATGTTTGGGTATAAACTTTGGGATCCTAAAAATAAAAAAACTAAGTCAAAACATAAATATAGCTTTCATGGAGGATCAAATAATTGAGGACTTTGATAAGGAAGAAATTCTTCAAACAAAATCTTACGAAAGCTTTGAAAAGGTAAAAGAACATTCAACCTCAACTAGAAGTGAAGAGGAGGCTCGTAATAACACAATTATTCCCCCACCAAATGATGATGAGGGTGAGGATGAGATGACTAATGATACTTCTAATGAGTTTGTTATTAATGTTGGATAGAAACAAGCGGATTCTAACCAAGGGGAGCCAACTAATGTGAGGAGATCAACTCGTGAACCACTTTCATCAGCAAGATATTCATCATCAGAATATATAAAAATTATTGAATGTGGATAATTAGAAAATTTCAGTGAGGTTAAAGGCAATGGTAGATGAGATGAATTTTTTACATGATAATCACAGCTATGAGTTAGTAAATCTTCATAAGAGGAAGAGATTATTAAAGAATAATGGGTCTACATGATCAAATATGAAAAAAATAACATACAACCAAGGTACAAGGTAAAGTTGGAGGTGAAAGACTTCAGACAGAAGAAAGGTATTAATTTTAATGAAGTTTTTTCTCCTGTTGTTAAAATATCTTTTATTAGAATTGTTTTGACTTTGATTGCAAGTTTAGATTTGGAAGTTGAACAGTTAGGTATAAAGACGGTCTTTCTTCAAGGTAATCTTGAGGAAACCATATATATGAGCAACTAAAGGGTTTTAAAGTCAGAGGAAAGGAACAGATAGTGTGCAGACTGTAAAAGAGTTTGTATGGTTTGAAGCAAGTTCGTAGACAGTGGTACAAAAAATTTGATTCTTTTATGGAAAACAATAGGTACAAGAAGTTTGTTTATGATCACTGTGTGTTCATCAAGAAGTTTGATGATGATGACTTTATTATTCTATTACTTTATGTAGATGACATATTGATTGTAGGACATGATAGAGCGAAGCCGAATTTATTACTACTACATAAGCTTGCAAGGAGATGCTATGGACGAAAAGATTTTTGAATGAAATTAGTATTAGATAGGAGAGATACATTATCCACTGTAATATCCAGAGTGTAATTCATTTGATTAAAAATTTAAGACTTCATTCAAGGAGCAAACACATTAATGTGAGATATCACTAAATAAGAGATGTGTTGAAAAATAAATCTTTTGAGCTAACAAAAATTCATATTGAAAGGAATATTTCAAACATAATGACTAAAGTTGTGTCAAAGGAAAAACATGTTTACTGTAGTAATAGAGCAGGCATGGATGGGGCTTCCTATGTCGACTAAAAGTATTTCATGGAGTCGGGAAGGGGAGGTTTGTTGGGTTGCCCCTTCCCCATAAATACACAAAATGAAAACCCTATTTTGGGTAAAAACCAATTTTTTTTCGATACGCATTTTGCGTTGTGTGTGGAAAGAATAGAAGAAAAAAATACAGATGTTTTTCTTCTTTTCGTGTGGAGAAAAAAGGTGGCAAGGGGAGAAGGGAAAAATTATGTGGATTAAAGAAAAGTGAAAATCTTATTGAACTTCACTTATAATCGTCAATGATAGTTTCGTCAAGTTTTTAATCAGTGAGATCTTTTATTTATTCTCTTTATTTGTGATTATTACCAATTGAGTTGAAATTGAAATAAATTAGTATTGAGAGAGTTTGTTCTTCTGTGAATATTTTTTGTATTAAGTTATGATATAGTGAATTTTATTTGGCCGTCTGCTCTGTGATTTTTTCTCCAAATTTAAGGTTTTCTACGTAAAATTGGTGTTGTCTTTTATTTGTGTTAACTTTAGTTAAATTGGTTGGTATTTTTCATCAATTATATGTTAAAATGTAGATTTATGTGTTTGGTTAATCCCAATAATTAGTTCTTACTAATGGAATAAAAAATGATATTTAGAATCTACGAAAAATTTTATATACGAAATATGGAGTTTTATAAAGAGGAAATATGATATTTAGAATATTAAGAACTGAAATTATTCGCAACTAAGCTCAAATCTCAATATGCTTGACTCACTGGAAGACTAACAAACTAAGATTAGATCCCCCCTTTTATTTTTGGGTGATGGAGAGCTCATACCATTCGAGCCTTCTTTTTTTCACGCAGCTAGACATTCCACTAAACACCTCTATTATACAAGAGTGACATAGAAGCTTTTTCCTATAGATTTTACATTGTTTTTTCAATTTTTTTTTAGAAACTACAAGAAAACAAGCCATTAATGACAATAAATTTGTCACTGAAATTCTAAATTTGTCAAAAAAATACCGTTGCAAAAATTTCCTTCACATCAGTGATGTCACTGATGCTGAAGTCGTATTTTCTTGAAATGACATATCTTAAACAATTTAATCAATTGTAATAAGTATTTGAAAAATCTAAGTTCAAGCCTGACACTCTATTCCACTTACATAACTTTCAATGGTGTTCTTAGGTTAGCTCTCAGTAGATTAAATGTAGCTCTAATTGGAAACAAAGGATCAATCTGAAGAACTTTGAAATGACTTTAGTCCATTAATAAGATTCAGTTAACTGATCATCAACAGATGGCTCATTGAATAGTAAAACTATAACGTTATATATTTAAGAAGAAAAGTGTAAGTGACAAGAATTTTTCATCAAACTAGTCAGCCGCTTTATTAGGGGAAAAGTTTAATTGGGATTTACAACGGGAGCCGCCTATAGATTAGCTATAGTGATCTGCCAATCAAAACTTCATAGTTTGAATACTATTGACATGCCAAATGATATAATCAAGGTAGCATCAATTCCATAAAATTTGCCTAGTTAATTAAGATATAAACTTTTGATTAGGTGTTTATAAATAAGTATCATAATGTCAATGGTTCTTTTTAAGTGCAATGAAATAATTTAAAATAAATGAACTTTGATTCGATTATGGTCAGACATATAATAGCACAATGATTTTTAACCTGCATACATATAATATGATTGTAGGTTATTAACATTTGAGCTTGACTAGGACCAGCCATATTGCATAATACTAGGCTCTTGTACTTCATATATAGAGTGCATGCATGCCACCCAATCGTACATAACATACGTACAATTAACTTCTGCAATTGCATGCATGAGTCCAATATTATATTTGAACTGTTTGAAAATTTTGGCATTTTGCTGGGAGAAAATTTTTAGGCATTGTCATAAAATAAGCATGAAAAATAACAGTGTGAAACTACAGGAACATATTAAAGTTTTTATATGTTACATATGTACTTTTTTGTTTGGATACGTTATGTACTTACAACCACGTAAACAAAGTTTACCCGCCTTTTTTACCAATGCTTGCTAAATTAAAGTTACCTTCAAACTAAAAATTAAGTTGCGAAGTGTGTCATGTGTTCAACCACTAATAAAAACAATTTTCTACGTAGGTTTCCACATCTAAAAACAAATTCCCCACAAACTTTTTCCTGTGGAATTTTCGCTAGAAAACAATATTCACGGATTTTATAAATATACTACTTTTTTTATGCATATTCAGCGGCGGAGAAAATCAAAAAAATTTGTGCCAGTAAAGATAAGATTAATTGTTGAATTCTCAACATGATTTGAAAGTTAAATGAAATCAATATCGTTGAACTGTTAACGCCCGTTCTAAGATTTTTCAAAGGCAGTATATTATGCACCATCAGGCAAGGTAAGATAGGGTGACAAAAGGGAGACTATGTATGATGGGAATGAAACAGTGGGCTAGAAGCGATGAACAAGAAGCACTCAATTGCAAGACTGGCCGCTTTGGAGCAAGCAACCGCTTTGGACGAAGTTAAAGAAGCAAGCAACAAGCTTTGTTAATGGTAAGCTATGATTGACAACATGAAGTTGTACCCGTCGGATATAAAGACAGTGTACCTCCCAAAGACTCCTAATGAGAATAAGATTTCGCCTCAAACATAAAAGATACGAATGGTACAAAAAATCAGTTTAGCTGGCCTACTTTGAACTGGGCATACGAAAATTTTGCGATGTGTAATGCGTATTAGATATGGTTGTACTACAGAAAAGTACCCAAGTGAAGAAAAAGAAAGAAAGAAAGAAAAACCTTTGGTTTTCTCGGAACCTTGGCATTTTATTGGCAAAATGCTGTATCTTTCAGGGAAGAATCTTGTCACAGGCAAAGCATCTGAAAGCAGAGGGATGATGAAGAAGTAACGCAGTTTCCTGGTTTGGGATGTCAAAGGCTCAAACTTCTGGATTTGAACAAGGAATGTCACTGGACCTTCTCAGATCCATGCTTGTGATAGGCTATTTCATGCGTCACAAGTGCACATAAAAACTTGGAAATCCAAAGCCCCAAGCTTGTCCATATGTACCCCAGATAAGGTTCATTAACGGATAATTGCACCGTGAAGAAGGGGCCAAGCTTTCCAAATTGGCTATGAGTCTAGTATTTACAAATATTCCACATATATATAACCGGGTACTACGTACGAACAGCACCAGCTAGCTAAAGCTACATACGAAGAGATCAAAGCAAATCCCAGATAATAATCAATCTGCAGATAACGATCTAACCCTCCCAAAAATCACTTCACTTCTTTAAGAAAATGCAAAGAAAACAAAAACGAAAAACAGAAGTCCAATTTGAAGCGAAGAAAAAAGCAGCGCTAGCGACAAAGTAAAGTGGGACGGAACCTGGAGCTGGCGAATTCATAGAGCTTGCCGCGGGGGAGAAGACGATGAGAGCGAGCTCGGCGTCGCAAAGGACGGAGAGCTCGAAGGCCTTCTTGAGGAGGCCACTACGGCGCTTGGAGAAGGTAACCTGCCGGCTAGTGGTGTTCTCTATCCTCTTCATCTGTGTCTTCCCCCTCACCATTTTTTTCCTTCTTTACTTCTTTTCTTCTTCTCCTCCAATTCCTCAAGTCCTGCCCTTTCTATCTCTAGATATAATTGTAGCTGGGGGAAAAGAGATGACAGAACATGGAACTCTTCAAGTCCTCCTCACTCACCCATTCTAACTACCCCGCCCCACTTGGAAACTTGCTAAAAACAGGTTAAAGAACAGAAGACAGAAAATAAAAAATAAAAAAATGAAAAATTTTCAAAAATATTTATTTAGTATATTTTATATGCAGTGCATAAACTTGCTATAACCCCACCCTAAAGTTATCTCGCCCATTACTTAGTTCAGGTTATAAAATTTTCAAAATGACTAAAATACCCTTATTATGTAACAGTCCTTATAATCATCATAGTTTAAATGGGATATCAGATTGTAATGATTTGTCTTTTACTGACGTAGTTTTATGATTGGTCAAATTTTTTTATTTTTTATCAAAGCCTAATTTTTATTTTTATTTTATTAATAAAAGTAGACTTGAGCTTATGACACAATAATATAATATACATGAGCTTAAGCTAAAATTATTTTTTCCTGAAATTTATCCACCCCCAGATTTACAAGCAGATCACTCCCCCGAGAGTGAAATACCCAAAGTCGTATATTGGGGAATTAAACTGGGCCCTTTATTTTGGATCACATTCCTAATCTGGGGGCTACCATTAATATCCAAAAAAAAGAAGATAAGATAAGAAATAAAGTGGATGGCAATTTTTGATGGCCAAAGAAGGGAAAATTCCTGCATGTGGCAAAAAATAGGAAAAAAGGAACTTTTCTTATTAGTGGCGATATATATATATATATATATATATATATATATATATATGCATCCATCTATTAATTATAATGATTACAACTCGGTGAGATGAATTTTTTTAATAATAAATCCAAGGAATTCGGTAAACTTGGCATGTCAACATCTGTCCGTACGAGGCGGACGAGATTGTTCATGGGAGTATTCTGACGTGGCAAGCAGCCGCGCCAGTGTGAACGGGCAAAACAAGAAGCATGTTACGACAAAACACGTTCACGTGGGCGGGGCCCACACCCAAGGGACCGCCTTCCCTCCCTCTAGAGCGCGCCCTTTTAGTGGTCCCGTCTACGAGTCTAACCGGCCGCTCCGGTTGTGATTGATTCCTCTCCATCCTTCCCGGTTTTTTTTTTTTAAAGAGTATTTGAACTTCTAAAGTTCTAACTGTTTGCGTTACATTTTTTAAAAATGAAATTATTGCGTTATTAATATTTTGCATTAAAATAATAACGAGATGCTTAAAATTAGCTGGAGCTTTGGGGAAAATTGAACGAAATTAGAAATTTGTATAATAATTGCTATATTGATGGGTTAAAAGGGCGAAAATCTTTTTTATGTAAAATAATTGTACAGAAATTTCCTTTCAATATTTGATGATACCATTAGTAGCAAATCCTTAAAACTTGTAATCTGTATACATAAGTCTTGCTCGATGTACACTTGACTTGCTAAAGCATTTAAACGTGCAGGGAAAGTCGATAAGTGCTTCCGAAACGCTGCTACTTACACTAATTCTTAGCTAATGATCTCTAACTTTGAAATATCAAACCAAATGGTTTAGCTTTATAGATGCTTTGTCACAATAATTGTCCTGATAACTGGCTAATCTTAATTTGTAATGTGTAGATAAAAAATACCTAATTAGCTGATGTAGTTATGGGCTATCTAAAGTGGCCTAGAACCAACCAGGCGTTGGTTAGTTAAAAATCATCGCCGCCAAACCGGCATCAGCTCGGTTTTCACGCATCGGACCGCCTACATGTATAAGCCAAAGACCTATTTTGCCACGAAATTAAACAAAACAAATTTATTTTAATTTAATAAAAGTTAAATAATGCACGTTTTGCTTTCCATAGATGTTGATAGATGGAAATTGCTATAATATAAGATGTGAGGGGGACTTATTGCTGTCAACATGGTTCGCCTTGGCAACTGTCGGCATGCTCCACATTGCAAATCCATGGCCGGTGCGTTTCGGCCTCATTTATGAATTCCAGGTTTAAATAATTTTGATTGATATAAATATTCATCAAACTGTTCTGTCTACCAGGTTCTTGCCCAGACAGTATTGCCTGTACAACTTGCCCAAAAATATGCACACACTCTTATAGATACTACTCTCTAAGAACTAAAAGTTAGGCTCGGGCGAAAATAAAAAATTAGACTGAATAAAATGCAACAAATAAAAAAGAAATAAATTATTATAATTTATGATTATAATTTATTTTTAAAATTAAATTTTTTCTCAAAGATAATGTATTATTTTATTATAGTTTATCTCATTATTTAATTAAAATTTAACTCTAAAATTAGATTTTACTTTTAACATAGCCGTGCATGGCAGAGTATCTTGCCTAGTTACTCCTCATCGGTGATCATCATACTTTAAAAATTATCTATATTAATTTTTTCTTCCAATAAACAAGAGCTATTAGCTATGAAAAACTGAAGAAGTGAATATTTCCCTCTTATTATTATAAAATAGACAAGGGTGATAATACGCTCTAAAGTATTAGAGCTAACATGGTTGTATACAGTAAGAAGCCTGTATTTTATCAAAAAAGGTCACAAAAGTAGTGTTTCGTGACTAGATAAAATCAGTCACGATATCCATTCCCTAAATGATACAACCGTGACATATTGTTTGTCACGATAAAACGTAATTAACATTTGTCAACGCAATTTCGTGGCAAATACCTCTATCGATTGTGACGAACAAAAAGTGGTTAATGTACCTAACAAGAATTTGTCACGAACAATAGTGACAAATTTTGTGACTTATCATCACAAAATTTCGTGACTATTGTCGTGATTAATTTTTGCCACGAAGAAATTGTGACTAAGTCGTGACAATTTCTATGACCTTCAAGCAAAAAAACACCATCAATATTTGCAAAACAAACAATAAATTCGAGATGGATTTAGCTGCAAATTCAAATACATTTCATACAGGCTAATTTAACATTTTTCTCCAAATAATTGACAAGATAAAATTATGCAGGCAATGGCCAATAACTTATAATTTGTTCAATTAAAATGAACAAGATACAGTGTTTAGATAACGTAACCCACAGATTGAGATGCACATTAAACGAAAATCAAAATAAATGCGTCACATATATTTCCAACAAAAAATTATGCAGTTTTCGTCAGAAAGGAGAGTTTCATTGATTAAATTGGACCTAAGGCTAAGTATATCAAGGTCATCCAGATTGCTTAATGTTTTTGGTGGAACTGGTCCAGTTAAACCAACACCAAGAAGTGGGACACCTCTTACACGATTTTAATTTGCATTGCAGATGTCGCCAACCCAAGTGGGTGGACAACATAGAGAATTCCCAGAATTCCTGTTTAATTCCTTCCATGCTTCCTTATCATTTTGCAGATCGGATGCAACAAATGGAATGAGAGATGCAAGCAGGAGCAGTGGAAGCATTGGCGCAAG
Organism: Piper betle; assembly: GCA_033002965.1. Taxonomy (NCBI): domain Eukaryota; kingdom Viridiplantae; phylum Streptophyta; class Magnoliopsida; order Piperales; family Piperaceae; genus Piper; species Piper betle. Next base: position 113,150 of record JAURVB010000046.1, on the reverse strand, counting down.
CAAAAGTTGGATGACCTCTCCATCTTCTCACAAAAAAGTAAATCCTTGGGACTCTGAAAAAAAAACAGTTAAACAATACACAGAAACAAATTCCAATTTCAGAGCCACAAAGAGTCATTACAAACAAGGTACAACTACACTATAATCTGCTACAACCATAACCGATGGATAACTCCAACTATATTTGAATGGTATTGATATCTAGTAATATTTCTGACAATTTCACAAGAAAAAAACAGTACTATAACTAAGTATCATGCTAAAGAAAAGAAGAAAAGCATAAAGCTGCAGAAGTCAAAGAGATCATCATGCTACAAAAGACTATTTTCTGCATAAAAAAAAACAGCACCTCTATGAACACGTGCAAGACTTGTGATTATGTTATCATTTGAAACTGCTACTGTTGTCTAATTCAACGAGGAAGGATAATCATATAATACTGGTAGATTATATTACCTGAGATGACTAACCTCTTCTACATAGCCTCTTTTCCATTTCTATCAAGTGAACAAAATTAACGGATTCCACTGTATGCACAAACAAAATAAAAATCCAAACAAGTAAAAAACTATGCAATGACTAATACTATTTAAATTGTTATAAAACATATTTAAATTATTATCACAAACTCAAGGTATAGATGCCGACGGGGTTGCGTGTCATCATTGTCGCACACATCGTTGACATTGTCATTCTTTTCATCATTGTCATCATCCTCGATGGGCTCGCCCAACCTGTCTGACATGAGCCATAATCTCTCTTCTTTGTCGATGCTCAGAGTCATCAATTTGCTTGCTCACTTGTTGGCTAACCTCGCAACGGATAGTCTCTACCTCCACCTGCATAGTCTCATGCATATGTTCCTGCATCAAAGTGGGATCAATCGTAGGTTGTCTTGACAAAAGTAAATTAGTGAATGTAGGAAGATTACTTGAAGATTGCAAAAAAAAAATCAATCGTTGTTCAGCTTCAGGGAAAAAAACCTTTAATTTACAATATTGAAAATTGTTAGTAATCTGAATATTAAATCTGCCTATATTAACTACCACTACAAACACGAAAGAAAATCAATTGAAAGCTAAAGACTAGTAATAGTCCAACAGTGCTGATGATTAACTCGATTGAGATCAAAGTGGATCTGAAATAACAATAATTTAAACCAGATCATAAATTCCCCAACCAAAGAAAAAATCTCAAAACTGTCAAACTAGGCCAAATAAGATTCGATTCGATTCACACTACTGCTCAGGCCAAAATATAAAAAAGCCCATAGAATGAGCTACCCAAAACACATATCAAGAAATCAATCAAATATTTACCAAACTTCCAATATACAGTTGAACATCAAATTCACATAGACGCAACATTAAGACCAAAAGAAAAAAACCCATCACTCTAGCAACAAACCAACCCCATCAATCAGTAAAGGAAGGCCCAAAATCACCCCCACCACAGGCTTTCCCCGCTACCAATCATAGAACAAGATATGGAGAAAGAGATGGCAAGCTCACTTACATCCATGAACGAGCCAAGAAACCAGCAGTAGTGGAACAGCGTCACACACGGGAGACGGGTGGTGCGCTGGGAATTAACGGAGGGGGAAATAGCGGCCGTGGGTGTCGATGGGAAATCTTCGTTTTTTGTTAACCCTGATTTTGTGACTGTCACGGAAGAATGGGACTACATTCGTGATTAATTATTTATCATGATAATTCCAATTCCGTGACAAAATAGTCACGCTACGACGAATATCATGTGACAAAAGTCAGGTTTGTTACCGGTGGTAAGGCCTAATCAGCTTTAAACAAATCATTTGCCCGTTAAATATTTTTAAGACAAATTTGTTATTTTTCAAGAATAAATGGTACCCTTATCCATGCTTCTTTAGTTGTTCATCGGTCTTACTGTCAATATTGATAGTAAAACCGCCCAACTGATTATTTTTCTAATTTACAAATATATGATATATATACTATTTTAAATTGTTAATTTAGGAAAAATATAAAAGATTAATGGCATTCTATCAATAGTTTTTATTACTCAATTTGAAAAATTAAATAAAATCAATTACAATTTCATGTCAATTTATAGTCTCCAAATCAAGTTTTGTTGAAGACAAAATTATAATAATATGCTCCTCATTGATACTTTGTGTTAAGCTAAAGTAAATGGTTTTTTTTAACCACTTAAGCTTTTGGTACAAGTAATTCAAACATCTAAAATTTTACAACATCTGAGTCACAAGAAACATGTCAAACCATTTAAATTTCCACGAGGCACAGATCTAAAAAATATATCTATCTCGCAACAAGGCTTTTTCTTATTTCTTTTTGCGTAAATATCAACATAATGTTCATTAAACTATAATTGTGGTACTAAAAACTGTCTTAATCACAGCTATATGTTATAAGTTACTGATTTAGGACCTGTTTAGTTGGTGACATAAAAAATTTTAAAAAGTTGACTTTACTAAAATAGTATTTACCAATATATTCTACGAAAAAATTAGTACATATTCTGTCACAAATTAATCATAGTTACTTTCATGAGTTACTATTGGGCACTCTTATGTGCAATTAATTTTTTCCTTTTTTTCTTTGCATATTATAGAGTAAATGAGTGATCCATTTAAAATTAATCATTACTTAATTTGAATACAAAATATTTAAATTATTAATTAATATTATTTATATAGAATATATTAATTATAACTACTTTTAGTAAGATTAACTATTTTAAAATTTAATGTTTATATTATTTTCGTGCCAACTAGGGCTACTAATTGAGCCAGTTAGCTCGTAAGGTATTTTCAACTTCATAATCGAGTTGGTTTCGAACTTCCAAACGAGCTACTTTGAGCTCTCAAACGAGTTAGTTTTGAGCTCTCAAACAAATTGGTTTCGAACTCCTCAAAATTAAATAATTTAAGTGTATTCGTAAGTTCGAGTCAAACTCGAACAACATAAAAATTGTTCGAGCCAATTTCGAGCATATATGTTCAAAACTTCGTTCAATCTCGAATTGAGTTCTGAACAAATTTTAAATTATTCGAGTCAAGTTTGAGCACAAGCTAAGTTCGACTCAGCCCTAATGCCAACATCCAAATGATCCTTGTAATGGAAACCCAAAAAGAATTTTGATTGGACATGGCCTGTATATTGTCCAAGCTACCCTTATTCCAGTGCTCCTATTACGCTAATCCATGTCCTAATAATCTCACAAGAGGTTAGCAAAAAAACAATTTTATAAAGGGCCTTTTAAACCGTTTGTTGCATAATCCAATTTGAATTCAATCATGACTCAACTGGATTTTGTTTCATTTGTAATACATTGTAGATGGCGAATAGAAAGGAGAACGTAAGACGCAAAATTTACAGAGAAAGATTAGGATCACTGCCAAAGCTTAGGTGGCATGGATGGAGGGAGGATAATATACATTACCTGAATAATTTCGTATTAAAATATATTTAGATGTTCAAAACCCGACATCTGCATCCTGATTTTAATCTCAATACCAGTTTAGTTATTAATCACCCAACACATGTTGAGCCAGTTTGAGGCAACTAATTATAGAAAGCTCAACTCATTTAATTAATGAGCCAACCTAGGATGGCCATATTGGCCCGGCAGCCTCCCATTTGTAAGGAGTAAGCTCTTCTTCCCAAGGGGTCACCACATTGCTTTTGAAAATAGGGTTATTAATTAAGCAAACCAGCTTGTTAACATTTAGTGTTCAATTCAGTTTGACCCGACTCGAAACTCGACATTTAAATTCTCGAACTCGAATTCAACTCGAACTCAAATCCTTCGAGCCGAATTTGAGCAAAGTAATGTTCGACTCGACTCGACTCGGTTATAATTCGAATTCGATTCGAAATCGACTCGATAAAATAATATAATAATGTAATCTTTATAGTATATATATATATATATATAATATAATAACAAAGTAGTGAGATAGCTTATATGAGAGGTATTCAAGTTGAAGACCTAAAAGTCGTGAGTTCAATCTGTACTGATTGCATTTTCATTGAACTCATGAAAGAATTAGGATCGAGTTCGTCAAAATTTCGATTTCGAACGAGCTGTGTTTGAGCTTGTCAAAATTAAATAATTTAAGTATATTCGAGTTTGAGTAGAACTCGAACAACATAAAAAATATTCCAATCAAGTTCGAGCATACATGTTCGATCTCGAGCCGATTTCGAATAAACTTCGAACTATTTGAGTTCACGAAAGAGTTAGGTTCGAGTTCGTTAAAATTTCAGTTTCGAACGAGCTAAGTTTGAGCTGGTCAAAATTAAACAATTTAAGTATATTCGAGCTCGAACAACATAAAATATATTCAAGTCAAGTTTGAGCATACATATTCAAGACTCGTTTGATTTCGAGCCGAGTTCAAATAAACTTCGAACTATGCAAGCCAAGTTCAAACACAAATTGAGCTCGGCTCGCTCGCTCGTTTAGCAGCCCCATTTAAAACCTCATTGCATGCTATAAACTATAAAAAATAAATAAATATGGAAAACATTATGCAAGTTTAAATCTTTATTAATAAAAAATTTGTCGCACAAAGATTTACAAAAAAGATAAAAGCTAATTTTTAAAGAAAGAAATAATCCTTCATTTGTTCTCTCATCCTCGATAAAAACTATCATATTGTCCAAATCCTCTTCTTTTGTTTGAACGAAAAAACTCTTGTTAATTAAAATGCTGGGTAATATTGGAGTAGTGGATAGCTTAGGTGCTCAGAGGAGAAATTCAAGTAGAACAGGGGTGGCAAGCCAACCGAGCTCGAGCTCAAACTCGCTCGGCATGAAGGAGGGAACACGAAACCACCAAAGCCAATTAAGCCGATCGAGTTGGGGGGCAGGGTTGGAGCCTACTTAATCTCCATCCAGCTCAGCTCTACTGTAGCAAGTTTTTTTGTTGAAAATAGGCTTCATAAAAAAATGTGATACAATATATTTTTTTTACAAATTTATCATGAATCTTTCTGCGTTTAATTTGCTTTTTCTTAAAAAAATGCTCGAGCCAATTATATGGCACACTTTGCACAATTGAGCTTTAAATTATATTTTTTTGATGTTGTTGAAATACATGTTGTGAAGTTGCACACTGTTTTATGGAGTCTTTAACCCGAGAATATTATTATCTATGTAGTCTTACATGTCCTCATGATCCGGGACATCAACATTCTTAACAAAATATCCATCATTGTAAAGTAACGTGTCAAAAAATTTAAAAATATTAAAATATGAGTGAAAAATTAATTTCAAAAAAGTGGCCTATATATCAAGATAAGATTTGATATATATATTAGTGGAGATGCATTAATAAATCTTCGACTTGGATTAATCCTTTTGAGAAATCCCTAAATTTACACTTACACCGTCACAAAAAATCTTAAATTAGTCCCACATTCATATTGATATTCAATTTGGGTAACCATTTTGATTTTCAAGGAGAAAATTGGATGAAGGCGATAAATATATTAAGTTCAAGTCCAATTTCAAATAGTTGATGATCATTTTTCAATGTATTGCGCTATCCTTTGAATGCACATACTGTAAAAATTATTGTTGACAATTACAGCCTCATTATGGAAGCCTTATTTGGAGTCTTTCATGAATGGGTTTTCATATTCACGTACGGTTGTATGAAAGATTACTTTTTATCTGATGGTTCTCAGTAGTATTCTAGCCTAGGAGGAAGAACTTCGCACGTCCCTCTATGACAAGGGATGTCTTTCCTTGAATATAGAGGAGTTTAATACTTTCTTCCATCAAACGAGAAAGGTTATAAAAGTGGAGTCTTGCTAGGGCTTGACTAGTGCCTTGATCTTATTATCTTCAAATTAAACTCCTCCGTAATGTAGACCAACTGACCAAGTAAGAATACAAAAATAATCTATGGAAGCTCTGGTTCATCAAATTGCCTCTCCCCTTCGTTAGTGAGAACCCTTGTTATAGTCTCCAAAATAGAGGAGAGAGATCAATTCATGTGAGATATATATTTGCAGCCTCTATCATGTTTGTCTATATCATTTTATCTTGAAAATCTCGCTCGCTTTGATTATGTAGAATGAGCTTGGAGCTTACAGGCCTCCATGTTTTATAGAGATGGGCTGGGTACGTAAAAATATTACTCGGACCAAGATGATTAAAAGATACACAAGCCCATGTGGAACAAGAGATCGGACTTGTAATACTTGGTTAGAATTACTATATATTGGCCTAACTAACATGGGATTAAGCCTATGTAGGAATAAAAGGAACCCAGATGGATAATGCGGAATATTGTTCCACTCATATTAATAAGTATGTTATTACCCCGGCTCTGTTCTTATCACTTATAATTTTTTTAAAAAAAGCATTTATTAATAATATTTAAAATTTAATAAATAAGTAAATAATTATAAATAAGCTCATGATGATATCAATTTAGTATGTTTATCTTATAAGTTAATGTCATATTTATTTCATATAGTTATTTTATAAGTTTATATGGTCAAGTTTATCCATTTTTAATGATTTTGTATGCAATTATTATGTTATATATGGATGCTATGTTTATCAACTATATGTTTATTATGTTAATTTTTCAGAATCTTGCATGCTTATCTTATGCATGAATGTCATATCTGCCTTTTTTCATGCTTTATATAGTGGATATCATATTTATCAATTTTGTATAATTAACTATCATATTTATTAAATGTCATGTTTATCAAACTTTTATAATTTTGTATAATTATCTTATGAATGTTATGTTTATGAATTATTTGTAGATAATCGTAAAGGTGAGAAGAAGATGATCAATGAAAATAAAGATTTATGTACATAATATATTGAGTTTATCCTTATTAAAAGATTAATTTTGTTTAGAATATCATGTATATTTTGAGTTTATTATTATCAAATATTAGGCGTGGGCCTAGAATTAACCACACTAAAGCAAGTAAAAAAATCGTCGTGCTATAGATAATAGTAGACCTGCCAAGACATTGGTGTGCCATGATAAATATTGTTTATATAATAAAATAATTAAAATAAATAATATATAAATAATGTTAAAAAATAAAATTAATTTTTATAACAAAATTTACACTAAAGGTAATTTTATAAGTAAACTAAAAATTGAATCAATATAAATTAGTCTATAATATATTTAAAATCAGAACTAAAATCCATTTGAATTATTGATTAACAATTATCTTAATTGAAACAATTTATCTAAGATTTGAATTTTTTCATAAATATTACCAAAGAGGGATCTTTTTAAGACAATTTAAACAATTGAAAATTACCTTTTAACATGCAGGAAGCTTCCTAGAGAGACGTGCACACACCACACCTTCACAAAGGGTATCTATCGTGTTAGTATTTTCAGCAAGCAATAACAGGATTGCCAAAAAGACTTGATGATCTTCATGACAACCATGTAATAGAAAATTTTTTGGGCATATATTATAAGTGGGTAATCCTATTTATCCATGTCTAATTGTCCACATAATTCATGATTAGCTAATGCAACATAATCAATGGTGTAATGTTGGGGGAAATAACATAAACAATTGGGTAAGTAAAAACTTTTCCGCAAACTCTGTAATACATAAAAGCCAGTTCATCCATTAATAGTTTGTCACTGCAAATGAAAGATGAATAATAGGTGCAAGAAACTTGACAATACTTGGATTCATACAACGCTTGACAATATATGTTTGTCATTTCACGTTATAAGCAGGCTTCACATTAGAGAGAACGGAGCCCTACTAAAGAAGTAAGAGGTAATATTGTAGCCATTGCTTCCCTTGCTTAATTAACTTTGTTCACGAAATCCAATCATACATATAAAAGGTTGCCATATTAATGTTGGGCGAGAGCAGAAATTTTCAAAGCACCCAACCGTGGATATTGTAGCTGCTTTCACCAGCCACAGTCCTAGGAATGGCTGCCTCTGAAGGAACAAACTGGTGGTACCTGATTGAGAACTCAAGAAGATCAGTAAAATGTTTGATTTAGCGAATCTTCCAATCAATTAAGAATTGGAAGTGAGCTGTTTTTTAGATTTGCTTAATCGGATTACAATTATGATCAATTAGAGCACAATCTCTGGGTTTTATTTTTTATTTTTTTATAAAATTTAATTGAAGATAGCACAAGGCCGAATGTTTGGGAGGAGAAAGAAAGGTACCCAATTTGCAATGTGGGTTCGCAGTCCACAGTCCTGGATTGAGAAGGGTGAGCAGAGAAGGTGCTGCTGCTTCCAACAAGTTGGGTACCAGTGTCCCATGCACCTTGGATGCTTCTATATGAGCTTGTCTCTTCTACTTCAAGCTAAAATTCCCAAAAACATATCAATTCTTAAACTGTAATAATAACACTTAACAACTCAACAAAACAAGTAAATTTGGGCGCTTCAGTGATTGAATAACCTTGAGTTTCAGCTCCTTGTTTACATCCCCCAGACGACGTTCCTGCACTCGTTAAACAAAACCAACATAGAGAACGTAACAGAATGTTCACCAAGCTAAGTTTTGCCTATAAACACAGCTCAGATAGGCAGCCTATTTCGTGGAATTAGAACAGAGATGATCTATTTTAACTATATCATTGTTAAGATAAAAGATCTTTAGCATTAATATACCAGAATCATATTATTCAGACATCAAAAAGTGACGTCAATGCAACATGAAATGCCAAAGAAGAGAAAATAAAATAAAATAAAAGCAAAATTTTAAAAAGGAATAAAAACTTATATAAAAGGAAGTGCTTGACATGCAAGGTTATGGGAGAAGGTTGCTGTGTATATGTACATTAAAAGTTGATGTATATTTAGCATGTTTACACTTCCCAAGTTAAAAGACCCAAGAGCATGATTGAACAGTGTTAAAGAGAGAGAATAAATAGATTGTATATATAATAGCATGCGGGAACTCTCCCCGTGATGAATATCGATACTAAAAAAAACGGTGAATGTACAACATATATGTTGCCTAGTAATATGTAAAGATTTAAAAACATGTACCGTTTTGCGAAGGTTATCCATCTGCTCCATCAGGATTTGCGTCTACAATATATCATGCGTTTTCTTTATGCAAATTTCACACATTAAGAAATTATGACAACACCAAATAGAAGCAATAGTATATCCATATAATCTTATTATACCTTCCTCTGCCTAGTTTGACGGAGAGATGCTTCAAGTTGATTTTCAAGGTCCTGCAGTTCTTTCAAGCTCAAAGGGCCAATATCCTCCCCAAGTAAATGCCTGATAAGTCAAAAATCAGCAAGAAATAAAAATTTCAACACTGTGCAAGCAGACAATATTTTCTGTCAGTTTATATACTCAATTGAACGTGGGAATAAGGTGCAGACCTGTGCGTACGAAGTAGGGACTCATATTGAGCCTTCAACTTTGCAACCTCCTGGCACCAGCCCTGAAATTGAAGTAACAATGTCAGCATAGAAATTTTGCTCGTAAAAAAAACACTATAGTGGTCTTTTTTATCAATCTTCTATGGTACAAATCAAATGTATTTAGGATGAAAGAAAAGCAAAGGGATGCACTGTGTAAACTAACCTGTTTCTCAAGATCTGGAGCATTATTGTCCTGAAGCGTGTGACAGCAATGTTGATAACGCTCAAGGGTGTGGTTCAGACTGATAGGAGTGACATGAGACATAAAGCATGTAAGACTTCTGTTCGTAGCATGGGATCAACAATATGTCCACCATATAACTCTTCAAATTACAAAATTTCTATCGTATACAGGTCTTCCACACTGCCTTTTCGTCCAACAAACAAGGATGCCAGATGTTACACATGACATGCAAAATAATGTCCATGATACACACTGCGTATATATATACATCTCAAAATGCCCACAAGCAAGGAAACATCATTTTATCTTGGCCATTGTAAAACAATATCATTTATCTTGTAATCAGCATTAGTTATGCAATTCGTAATTATGATACCGTAATGAAAAAGACTCAGCAATATTCTACCCGTAAATAATGCCGTCAACAATGTACTTCAAGTATTTTTTTCTCTTATTTCAATACAAAATTTTCACAAAGCAGCGTTTCTTCTTCTTATAACAATGGCACAACATTATTATTTATTAGGGTCTCATCATGATGCATGTTAATTTTTTGACAAATATAAGATAAAATTAAGCAATGCATGGCACATTTTGCATCAACAAGCTCTGCATAATGGTCCTTGGCACCTCGAGTTGCAAACTGTGTACTCTATCTGTTAGCGAATAAATGTTAATGAGGAAGATGTAAATTAAACTTTCGAACTTGTCAGAGTCGGCATGCATGGCACTAATTTATCATGACCGATATGCATTTCAAATTGAATTCACAAGCTTTAATAAGAAAACAGATGAAACAATAAAACAAAACAAACATCCGGGCAAAATGATAATAACAATAACACCACCACAACATATATCTATGTCAAGATCTTGACTATGACTAAATATAAGTTAACATGCTTATTTCACCTTCCTCCCTACAATGAACATATACAGTTTGAAGAGGACATTTGGTGAAAATGAATAAGATCAAACTGGCAAAATGCATTTTTTCAGAAAACTCTTCCTTGATGATCATTTCATCCATATATAGTGTGACCTCCAGACAAAGAGATACAACTTCTGGGTTAAGGAAAAGATGGCAAGGTACTGATGCTCATGTGCCTCAATATGCGGCACAGTTAAGCTGAAAGGGCAGCTTGAAGCAAGAGAAAGGACCACTTCGAAGATGTAGATATATCCATACGTTCCATTTGTAAGCTAGTAATATATTAAAATCAACAAGCCATGCTACGTACAGCAAGTGGCTCACACGGTGCATGATCATTTTAATATCATGTAGTTACCATGGTATACCTTCAAGCTAGGTATGATCTTTCTACAGACATATATATATTCGTCTTTGATAAATATTTTTATCTATATCTATAAATTTATTTCCCTGTGATGCTAATTATATATAAACAATGCGCAGATGCTGGCATATATATATATATATATATATATATATATATATATATATATATATATATATATGTTCACAGAAGTGGAAACCTATATAATATTAATTTTAATTTGCAGAAGAAAGATGTGAATATTTTAAAAGCAGATATGTAGTTCCTGTGCTTCGGGAAAACAATTTGTGCAGTGCCTTCAATTTTATAAAGTTTCTAATTGGAACCTTATTCACCTATTTACCCAGAGGAAGATGAAGAACTTCATAAAAGATACAAATTAACTAGAATGGAAGTTTAACGGCCTATATAGAGTTTAAATTCAAGTTTTATCCAATCCCCATCAACTATAAAAGAAATCTCAGTTTACTTAACACATAACAAACTAAAGAGATGTGTGAGTTTTATCCCGAGTAGCACTCACACCCAGTAACTTAATAATATTAATTATATGTATATAAACCATGTCATGTCAAGCATTTGAGGTAAAAAAAGATCATCGTTCCTTTGTATTGAGATTACATTTATGAAAATTGATTATAATATAAAGTAGGTACATACTTTGCACCGGAAATGGATTGAGGATATTCATAAAGATCGGAGAAGATAATATTCCACAGCCTCAATCCAAGACCCAAAACACTGTAGGGGAACCATAATCTCTGTCCAAAATTAGATATATGTATCTTATTCTGAGGGATCATATTTTATAGAACAATAAAACTTAACCTCTAAATTAGGTTTTTTAGCTCATGTCTATCTTTAAATGCTTAATAAACATAAGATTTAGTGGCATGGACTTCTAATATTGGGTGTATCTTATAATACGGCCAACAATTTATAATTGGAAGTATCCAGCTCGTTGTTTTATACAACTGTTTAATAACCATGTATCCTAGTCATCACCTTGCCATTAGAATTTTACTCATTTACAGAGCTCTAGCAACAACTTTACTTAATCATGGATAAATATATTAGTGTTATCTTAATATCTCATCTTCAAGATTAATTTCATTTTTATGGTTTATTTTTGTGTCGATTAAGTGGAAAGAAAGTGATTACTACCAATGGAAGCTGGAATTAAAGTAGCTTCTGCTGAGGAAAAGCGTTCAGATATGTTCTAATATTTGAAAAGCAAGAATAAATCAAGAATAAGCTCCAACGGAGTAGTTAAACTTGGAGAGAATATAGAATCCTGAGAAAAGGTTCAAGGACAGGACATGTAGATGTTGGAAACTGTCAAAATGGGTAGCATGTAAATTTACTAAATGAAGAACAAAACTGATCCGCTCGAAATAATCTAGAAAGAACCAAAAGTGACTTGAAAGATTCTTAAATTCGCAGAGCTCCCAAAAAATTGCTTTAAAACAATTTCAGGCTTTAAAAAAAGAAACTTATCTTATGCATTGAGGCCAACACTCTTAAGCTTGGAAAATACTTTAATCATTTCAGTTCCTATTAGAATTTAGAGATCTATTAGGGCATAAATTTATTTACAGAAGACCATCATCATACACTGAATTCTGTAGCCGCCAATTACTAATCAAGTAATATCAGGAAACACAAATACAAATAATAATAATAATATATAATAATAATAATAATAATGAACAGATAAAAAGACTTTTTTACTCTTCAAAACCTTCTAATTCGCAAAGAATAAGGTAAAGCAAAAACCGAATTAAAGAACACGCATGCAGACGATATACCTGTAGCTGATCAACCCATGTATCCATCGATCATCAGATGACGTGCAAGCCGGGTACATTGTCCCTCTTTAATACTTATCAATGGTTTTATCATGGGAAAATTTGAGGGGTAGATGGTGGAGAGTATGAGAGAGGCATATATATATATATATATATATATATATATATATATATATAAGTGTTATGGTACGAGCTCATATATTTTCTGGACGACAAAAGACATTAAGAATGAGCTCCAAGAAAGAAACGAAATAGATGAGTAGCATAAGAAGTTAATATATGAAAATTGATGAAATCTACATCTTTTTAAAAGTAATAGTTTTTTCTCTCCAAGGAGTTCTATATTTAGCATCATGCATGGAATGTACTTCACTTCCTGCTAGAACCCTATTAGAGATAATCTCAATATCAAAACCAGAGAGGCCACCAGTGCAGGCTCCACTGCTCAACCACTGCCCAGCTCAACAGGCTATAGATCACCATTAACACACATCGATTCACCTAGCTAGTCGGCGGCGTCTTTCTGATCCAAAGAAGACCAAACATAGATATATATACATATACACCCCGCTGGAAAATATATTGTTGTAGGGAAGTTTACTAGTTGGGGTTAAGTCTTAATTTTCAACAAATATCTCCCCAGATATTCTAAAAATACAAGGACAAATGTAAAGCCGGAAACAAGAACGTGGAGGAATGCACAAGCTGCCAACCTAATCAATAATAAATGACCCAGTGTGAATATAAAATCAAAAGAAGTGCACAAGTACTTGAAAGTAACAAAGGATGGATCATCTTCGTACCCGTTGTGCTATCCTTTTGTTCAGTTACATATTTTCATGATGAATCAAAAATAAAAAACCGAAGGATAAACCGAAAAGAGAAGAAGTGAAAGAACTAAATTAAATGATGTAAATCAGAACCCAACAAGGGAGATGAGAAAGTAGAAAAGAAAGAGAAGCGGGAAATCAAGCAGACCAAAAAGCAAAAGAGTAAGGCAAGGAGCTTCATGGGACTTTGCAGCTTGGCCTCGCTTAGATTCCTCTTCGATCACCTATTTTGCAAACACGTATCTACTTATCTCATTCAAGAGAAAGAGCGAGATGGATAGAGCAAAGAGAACATCAAGGAAAGAATGTACTACAGGCCCCAGCTTTTCTCAGCAAGCCCACGGAAAATCTGAAGCGAGCTGTTATCTCCATATAAACTTCTATTTCCTCCTGAGACAGGAACCCTAAATTTTAAGCTGGAGAAGGCCTGTTTAGAACAGTTCCAGAGCCCTTAAAAACCTGGAGAAAGAAAGAGAGAAAGAGAGAAAGAGAAATAGAAGCAAGAAGATGGATCGGTCTCTTCCCCCTAAAGTTAACACCTTAGCAAGATAAACAACCAATAAATTCATGAAGCCCAGCAAGCACGCATATCAAGTCATTCAATTTCCATCACAAACCAGAGAAAATCATGCAAACTATTTTCAAAAGTCGATGAAAGCATACTGCAACACATTTTAATACATATCATGATGATCATAGCATGTAGTTTACCCAGCACTTCCAAACTCATACAGCTTCCCTCGGCTTGAAGATGATGAGCGCGACCTCGGCGTCGCACAGCACGGAGAGCTCGTACGCCTTCTTGAGCAGCCCATTCCTCCTCTTGGAGAAGGTAACCTGCCTGTTTATCTTGTTCTCAATTCTCTTCAGCTCCACCCTCCCTCTCCCCATTTCCTTTTTTCCTCGCCCTTGTGTTCCCAAACCTCTAAACAAGTACTGCCACCACCCACCACCCTTTTCTAGCTGCCAAACGCAAAAAAAGCACACACACAAGTAGTGAAAGGGAAAGTAAACGCCATTTCTGAAAGAGGTAATTCTGTTTTACCAAAATTCGCTTGGCATGGGAAGAAGCATTATTACAACAGCTACTTAACTAGTACTCACGATATTAGATGTGTATCAAACTGCCTCTTTTAGCTCACCACAACTTCTTGGTCCTCAAAGTGATAGATGGCCATAAAGGGTACTAGTATCTCCTAGTCTTGGCCTAAACCATGCACCTCCGCCTCTTTACAGCAAATGGAAACCAAAGACATACATACTTGTACAGTCTTCCTCTGCTCGCTTCTTAGTGGGCGTATAAGAGTATGAGATAATAGTAAGTAAGATCATAACAGGAAGGGTACTGTTTGATATTTGATGGGATTGGTAATATAGTAAGATTGAGAGTCTGGTAATGGTTTTGCTTTCAGAGAGTGTAGAGCAGGCCGTAGCTAGAAGCTAGGCCTAAGGGTCTCAATAAATGGGAAGGGTACGTCGTACAGGATACGTGTCGCGCCATGCACATGGTAGGATTAAGCTGTCAAAGGATCTGTCTTGCGTCTTGTTAACACCGTCTGCTTCCTCTCACGGTGTCCAACAACTCTATTTTCTGAGGATTAAGAGTTTAAGGTTTAAAATTTAGTGGCGTTTAATCAACTTTTATTAATAAGATTGATGTTTTGATCTGCAATTGGAGTCATGCATAATGAAACGATATATACATTGACTTGATTTAGGGTTTAGCTTTCACGGTTTAAAGAATTTTGACATTAGTTGAGGATATGAATATAAGAGAGGAGGATTGACTTATGTGATTGCAGAAGAAGGTGTCGATCCGTGCATGTTTGTCCAATCAATCTTCCACAACTAAATTATTTTGTTATGCTGGTCAAACCTTATACGGCTAGATTCGATCGAATTAAAAAAATTTTATACATTTAGTATTCATTTTATTTTATGATTCTTTCTCCCGGCAGTGTATATATATATATATATATCCTCACAAAAAATACCTCACTCATTTTTCTTGTTTTCTCTTATATCAGGTGGCATAAATTTTGAAATTTGACTAAGCAATACCGTGGAATAGTTCAAGTCATAAATTTCACATGCCTTAAGTTTAATCATTTTTAATTTTAATTTACTATATTAACTTCAAAATTTTCACTTATATCACTAGTATATAAATTTTATTGGTCGCTTAGTCGCTATGATCATTTGGCCTGATTAGTTCTCTTGTTTGATTCATTTTCATTTGGTAATTGATATGTTAAATTCTATCACAAACACTTCGAATTACTTTGGTAATTGATACGTACTCGATCATTTGAATTTTTTGTACCCACTCATACTTGGGTGATTAATGAAGAACGGTTTGTGCATATCAGTTCACTCAAATAATTCTTGTAACTAGAACATGCTCAATTAAACTCGATTTGGCTTGATATTTGATTTGAAAAAAACTTTATTCAAAACTTGACTCGATATCAAATGAGTTAAGGCTAGGCTTGTACCTGATCAAATTAGATCGTCTTGAAAATTGATATTTTATATAAAATATAAAAAATTTAATTATATTTATCCTAAATTTCTTTATATAAGTTTAATTAAATTTTAAAATATCATTATATAATAACAATTTAAAATAAAAACATGCATAATTAAATTATTTTTTATGCATGATTATATTAAAGTGGATATTTTTTAGTTATGAATTAAATTTTAGTATGCATTATACAAAAGAAGAATATCAATAAATATGAATCAAGCTAGCTCGAACTCGAACTAACTAGAGTACTTATTGGTTTAACCCATATTCGAAATCAAATAAGCCGAGTTTGAATTAAGCAAAATTTGACTCGACTCACTCATAATTAATTCCCTTTACTAGTGCAACTTTGTACATGAAATTATATAAACTGAGAAGTACTCAAAATATCAGAAGTCGAGTACAGCATGGAAAATGGTGCTTCCATTTTCTTCATTCATTTGGTTATACTTGCGATTGAAATGAAGAATTTACAATTAAATGTTGGCCCACTACTTACAATTTAAAGGTAGCTTACATCATGTTAATCGCAATTTAAAAATGTTTTTTATTATAAGGACTTAATTACCCTTTGTATCATGTTCGTGTTTGGATAACACTAATTTACTTTTTTAAGGGTTTGTTTGGTTTGATAGATTACGAGAGAAGGAAAAAGAAAAAGATTTACAAAAAAAATAATAAAATATTATTTCTTACATGTATTTGGATTAGACGAGTAAATTAGGGCCACTTTTTTCCCTTACACTTAAAAAGACGGTGAGAAAATCATTTGTAAAGGGATTTTTCACTAGGGCCCACCTTATGAAAATCTATTTTTTACCTCAACCTATTTTATTTTAATCCACATACTCCAACTTTTCTAAAAATTCATTTTCCCCTTTTTCTATCAAAATCTATCAATCCAAACAAAGCCTTAAGAAAATGGGTGCACCAACTATGACTCCGGTCAAGGGTGACCAGAGTTGCTCGCTTTCAATTGGCAATGCCAATTAATCGAGCCATCGCTAGGCCATTCCTGGCCGGATCCAGCCCACCTTAAAAATATCAAAATTAAATAAATATATTTACTTTGGTTCATTTTCATAAACCAAACTCAGCTTTTGTTGCAATTAACAATAATTTTCTACCCAAATCTAGGAGTAGTCAAGTCATTACAAGAAAAAATATCTTGGAATCTTGAATATCATGCAAAGCGACCTTGAAATTTGAATCATTCCTTAATCGTAAATTTTTTAATTAAAGTAGTAAAAATAAATAAAAAGGAAATAAACCATCGAAGCTGTGATTATGCAAACCGCCGAACACACGTTGGGCAGTCGGACGCCGTGTCCGAGTCACGTCATCCACAATTATATTTCCGGGAGCTAACGGAGACACCATTACACGCCCACAATCCAACCACATACGACGAATCAAACCATTAACAGAAACAGTTGCGTAGTTATCCCCAAAGGCCAAATCTGCCGCTATCTGTCCTCGTCATCCTCGTACGGTCCTCCCCCTTCCTTTCTGTCTCCCATTACCATCGGCCATTACCGGTCCAAATATCACTTCTACTTGTTCCTTAATGAGTTCTTACTCCACCGTTCAACTCATACGTACTTTATAAGCGTTGTTGATAATTTCTACTCAATCTTGTGGACACCTTGTAAGTGCTGTCATGTCACAAGCAAGCTGTCCTGATGCAGAGTTCAACGATCATCAATGGAGTGAACCCGCTGGTATTTATCATGCATTTACATTTGTAGTACAGAGAAATATCTAATTCGTCGGGCGGGTGGGGTAAATTTTATGCTGATCTTTGAGGAGGCGTGATCCTGGTCTCAGACATGTTTCAGATGGACTGGCCTGGAATAACGTTGTCCGATGAAACGAACCCACCACCTGCTACATCCTGCTTCTTCATCAGCTACTATACTCGGTCAAGTGTCTGAACCCTTTGGATCTTCGGCCCCATGAGGCACAGATGGGTGTCGAGTATCAACATATACACAAAGCTAGATTTTATATATATATATATATATATATATATATATATATAGTATTAAAGTTTCTTTGTGATAATAATGTTTAACCCACTTCATAATACACTGGATTTGTGGCAACCAGCTGGTGCGATTTGATGCTATAAACCTCCATAATAAAATGATCAAAGTAAAGGGGCATTGGGCATATATTTTTTTAATTTTCACCAACTTGTTCTGGTGATAATTGATCGAGGAACAAAAATAGCTTGGTAGTTGGTTCCATTACATCTTCTGCTGTCTCCCCATCTAGGGAGCCATCTTCACCCATCTTCACTATCCCCATGGAGGGAGGGAGAGACGAGAGAGGCTCCACCAGAACGTGGACATCTCTTTCTTAATATCTCACTCTCCCATCTACGCTCAACGAGCTTCCAACTTTTGTTGCCAATTCCAGTAAGGACTGGATGGCGAAGATGAATCACCGCAAAAACAGGGCCAGAACTTGCTAAACAGAGTCAGTGTCACGCCATAAGGAGAAGCAATGGTCAAATCTATGGCATGTGAGGTTGTACCACCTCTGCCTCACAACTTGCTCTGTATTGTCGGTCTGTGGGCATTCCATCATCCTCATCCTCTCCCCAACAGTTCCCGGGCAGTTTGCCCTCAAGTAACTAAGTTAAATACTGCTAAATTGACTGCTTTGCTTAGTTAACTATGTTATATATAATATTCGTCTTTCTTTTGCTCTTCTTTTCTTCCCCGTGTTATGTGCTTCCTAAGGAGATGGGAATTTCATAGTTGTGCCTGTTAAAGAAGTTTTACCGTGTGGAACCTATCTAGTATGGAAGACTGGTTACTGGGTACATCTCATTATGTCCACTCGGTTGAGCAGCTGGGGTTCTTTTTTTTTTTTTTTTTTGTGAGCAGCTAGATTTAGCTTGAATAGATATTTACACTTACATGTTAATAAAGAGGAGAACTCGGGTATCTACTCAAAAGTAAGAGTTTAAATAAATTAAAATCTAATAAAAAAATTAAATTATTATAACTTATTTTCTCATTTAATTAGGATTTATCTTTAAAGTCAATTAAAATCTACATCTAAAATATTAAATTATTAATAGTCTATGTCATTATTTAACGAGAATTTATCTACCAAATTAAACTATATCTGAAGTATAAGTTGTGCATAGTGTGACATATTGCCTTCTTTAATTCAAGCTATAATTAAAAGCCAACGTTAGTTTTAGTAGTTACACTTGAAATTTGATAATTATATATAGAATATGGTATTTTAGATATTTATATTTAATTATTTACTTAAAAGTATATAAAAGTTGATAAAATTTCTGAAATTACTTATGAATTTACAAAATTATTATTTTTATTGTATGAATAATCAATTTGATATAAAAAATTAATATTTAAATTTTAAATTAAGATTTTGGATGATAGTGTAATATCAGATGTATTTTTTATAGGAAAATTCAAGGAAAATAGGAAAAAAATATGATATACAATTAAGGCTGATTTTATTTTATAGATAATTTAATTAATTTGTGTGCACTTAAAACTTAGTAGTGTTGAGCATGCATAAGAATTCCACGAGGAAATGTGTGATACACTAAATATATTATGTATGGATTCTATATTATAAAAAATAAATATAGGGATTTGTTATAACACCCTAATTCCAGTTCACTCTTAAACTAAAATGGATTTGTTATTGTTGATCAAACCAACTCTTACTTCGATTTAAGATGGTCAATTTGAACCTAAGCAAAAAGGACCTAGACCCTCTCTATGTCTTAAGATGAAAAATACCACAATTCACAACCAATTTATATATGAGATGCACACCCTACCAGGATGATACGTGAATGTTATGATAATATATTTACATTCAAAATTAACTAAATTACGATAAAATTATGAAAAAATCTAAAAATGAGACGAATAGAGCTTACTCTAAAAGTACAAAAAGGGGCCAAGCTGTTTAACAAATATGTTATCACAACAACAATATATTAATATATTCAGGCACAATAAAGTCATATATAACAAAAAAAAAATTTAAATTAGTTCTCGACCCATCTGCAGATCACATCTATTAAAATTACTATGTTAATTTCAGACATTCTCAACATAATGCAAAGTGCATCACAAAATAGAACATCATGACCAAATCACACAACAGTTATACATGTGGCACTAGATCTGTGTGTGAAAAATAGCAATCATTGTTCCTCTGTCAAAGCCGGCATATCCCACTTCTGTTCATCACCTATATACATAATAGAAAAGCATCAGTAACAATAATCATTAGTCCATAAATAACTAAATATCGAATTGGCAAATGAGAGCTAACTCTCATGTAAAGAAAATATTTATATAACTTCCATTGAATGCTCAAAAGGACAATTACTGAGGAGCTATAGAGTTATATACCAGATGGCATCTAAAACTGACTGATATTATCCTCCTCTCGACATTTTCTTATAAGTCACACTCTCAGAAAAACTAGTATCGTAAGCCCTCTCTAAATTTTCATATTTCTTCTAGCCAAGAGCATAATAACTGGGTACTCTCAGATAGTCACCTCCCTTTGATACCATAGGTCTAGAATTGTGTTTTATATAATAGTATCCATCTACTCCACTCCTTGCCGAGTATGAGGAAGCTCTAGACATAGAGTTATCAAAATCCCTTGGGAATGAAATAATTCTCTCATTAATCTAGATCCAACTATGACTTATACATGCACCTTCTCATGGTATGTGAAAGTCAATTTCTCTATATATCGGCTCATAAGAAAATTCGATAAAATTTTATTAATCATAAGGCTGGGAAGGGGATTATATAAATAAGCCTGAAGGCAACATGTTGTGGGTCTGAGTTGTCAAAAATAACTCGAGGGATATCATCATCATGGGTTCTTAATTCCAGAAGAACGTTATATTTAAATGACCCGTGTTAAGTGAGATTCGATAAAATAACCATTTAACACGTCCTGCAATATGTAATTCAAAATGTCAATGGAATAGAATAATGAATCAAAAGCGAGTCGTAGACAGTGAGCTCCTACTCCGAACTGACAGAACAAAACTACTCATTGATGTCCATGTCAACTATATGATGCATGTATGAAATAATGATTGGACAAGTAAACAATAACTAAAACAACATGATAAAATAAAATTAAGCGGATAAGGGAAGTGACACGATAACATGCAACTAAGTCATATACATATAAATGTAGCAAGCAAGTCCACAAAAAAGAAAATTCTCGTAATGTAGTCAATAACCATAAGGATAAATGCATTTCATGATTTAGAAAATTCAATATTTGATTAATCCACGAGGGATCCATAATTCATTTGCAACAAGTTATAAAGAGTTAACAAAATCATCAAAAGTAAATATTAAGATTATAAACTTCAATAAAGTATGGACGAGCCAATCAATTCATTAATCAACGCTGATGTTCATCACAAGGCTATTTAACCAGTCCAACCTAAATTGATAAATTAGTGTTTATGCTTAGCTATCCAATTGAAGGTAATGACAATATCATATTTTGACAATTTAAATAGCAATTGTGTCAATGATAAGTATTTCCACATTATCTTACCAAACCTAATTACCATTCAAAAATTCATCCTCTCCCGGTCTATTCAACCATAACAACGTAAACCAATTTGCAAGTATTTTAAATTAACTAATCAAGTTTCTATTTTTAATTTCCATTATAAGGTTAATTACTTCCTACATCATCATTAATTATTTCCTACATCATCATATCATAAATGCATAGTTAATCTGTTTCTAATCTACATTTCAAGGTCACCATATCATCAATAACGTGCTTAATTTCATAATAAAAAAATTTTAATCATCACTAATCACTAATAGTCATTAATTTACATAAAAGAACTCATCAATCAACAAGTAATTATCATGAAATTACAAAGTTAACATGTTAACAAAATCATGAATGACATGAATAATTATTGAAATGAACTACGAAAAATAAAATTGAAAGAGGGAAGGACCATCTCACAGTGGCACACAAAGAAGACGACAACGGCAGAGATGGTCGCGTCCGCTGATGGTTGCCGAGGTGTGGCGGCTGCAACTTCCACACAATGAGGGAAGAGGAGGGCAGGACTAGGGCATGAAGTTTGGTTGGCTAGGCGGCCACTGACTAGCGATTGGCCAATGATGGGGCTGTCAGCGGCGACCAAGTGAAAGCAGGGAGGGTGATTGGGGTGGTGTGAGCAGGGAAAGGGAAGGAGAAGAGAAGAGAAGAGAAGGAAATGGGAGAAATGGTCAGCGAGGAGGGAGCTGGCCGGTGGTGAGGTGACGGCGGTGGCATGCTACCGGCTGCAGTAGTAAGGTCAGGAGGGAGTGGTGGATGTCGGGTAGGGTGAAGGGAGGTGGGGTAGTCAAGTTTGAGGGAAAAACAGGGGAGAATTAGTTTAGGGTTTTTTTTTTAATTTTCACTTAGGTAGGATAAGACCGATTAGGTGTAAAATAGGTTCTAAAAGCTTCTAAAAACTATCTAAGGGTTGCCAAGGCATGTCAAATACATTATGAACGCGAGTCAAATATACAAATGGGAAATAAAACGAGCACGACATCCACCGAATCACATGCTGTAAAATCTACCAACCCATTGAAAATCCTAACCAACGAGCCATAATACAATCAACAGTCTAAATCTAATTTTATGATCTATTGGACAAAATAAAATAAACATAGCATATTCTCGTATATACTAAAAACTCAGTCTGTTGTTGTGTAGGTAACGTTATCATTATATATTCAGGTACATATAAACCTTTATAGCACGTACACACAGTCTGCATCAACCCCACTCATGTGTTCTGAAAGCTAAATCGACATGGATAAGGAGTCGAACTGATTAGTTGACGAATATAAAACTCTGATTCGGGTTCACAAGTTTTACATTTATGATATTATTTACACCCATGTTAATGTATAATATGCTTTAAGATAAGGTTTCAAGTCTAATTTTAAGTTAGGCTCAAATTAGAATTGGGTTAAAACTTGCGATTTGGGGGAAACAGATTGGACATCCCTATTTAAAAAATCTTATCTCATGGGATACACATCTAAAAATTCTAATTTGTTGTTTAAAAAGTAGGCATACCGAAGTTTTAACACAAAATGAATCACTCAAATCGGAGGTCTAAAGTCTGAGTTATTATTATTTGAATTCAGCATTGATAATTAAGTTTCCTAATTAACTAGTTAGAACTTTTAATTTATACCAAGAGTTACGTGAGGATGTTGATTACTCTATAAATATCAATGTTAGGGTTTCATTGAGGCCATTATAAGTAAGCTTTGCCTCCTCCACATTCTTCTCTCATCCCTTCTTCCTTAGTTTGTGCCGGCAACGATTTCACACTATAGATCTCTTCATCCCGTGTTGGTTTTGAAGAAAGATCTTCTTCCTCTAGATCATAAATTTTTCTAGGTTTGATCTCTAGAGGGTTATCAATTCAAACCCTAGATTATTTAAAGTTATAAATCATGCATACATATGATAGACAACATGATCAATAAGAATTATCTCATATTTCATATTATTATATGATATTTGATGACTTACATGTTAGCATGTATGTTGTGATTGTCCTATGTCAATTTTTATTGCGAATTCTTGATGTATAATTTATGAATGATCTTAATTAGTGATTGAATAGAAATAATGAAGAAAGTTACGATTTTTTTTCATATTTATCAACAAGTTGATTGTTTTTATTCTTAGATTAGTTTATAAAAGGTTAAAAATCAACTAAAAATATGGTTTAAAATTGATACGTGAATTAATTAGGTAATAAGTTAGAATTCAAATAAATCACGTAAAATAGAAGTTGTACCACTTGAAATAAGCTTTTCATTACAATAAGAACCATCTAAATCAAAATTATATTGAAGAAGTTACGCTCAATATACATTATGGTGTTTACGTCCAGGCCAAGCTATTTATTTGAATAAGGCATACAAGATTTCAATCCAGATGAAGCTATCCCAATTGGTACGTACAAATTTCGGTTTAACGATGGAGCGCTCCCCATAAGCAAGGATAGTATAGGTACTACCATTAGATGACGCCAATGATTACTTGGTAGGATATTGTTCTGTGTTAATGGCGGTAACTAATTGTCTTCCCAACTGTTGGGTTAATCCCACATCTCATTTGGAGGCAGTTGGTGACTTGTATATAGGCTAATGGGAAAGTCTTAATTCATATGCTAGCTTTTGAATTAAAAGAGGCCCGTGAACCTATTGCAAGTCCGTTTTGGGGCCTGAAGGGCCCAACAAGTGGTATCGAGCCCGGTTGGGTTTTGGTGTTGCCTTAATTTGCCTCACGATTCGAATTTGGTGTCGTCTAATTCATAAGCTAGCTTTTGAATTAAAGAGGCCCGTGAACCTGTTGCAAGTCCGTTTTGGGGCCCGAAGGGCCAACACCAACAAGTTTAGATATTGACTCCCAACACCAACAAGTTTAGATATTGACTCAATACGAAATATGACTATATTTATACAGAATCCTAGGCTGATCATGAATATGCAAGTATCATGAATATGCAAGTATGGTAAAGGATGACTGTGAATTGATATTTTAAACGATGTTTAGTCATTTTCTATAATTAATCGTATCTTCTTATTATTTATTTTATATATATATATATATATATATATATATAAATAGAGGACTCAACACCATAATTAGTACAGAACGAACAAATTCATCTTTAATTTGTTTAGGATTTAGGAAATTCATTTTTAATTTGTTCACGGGCAAAAGACTTGAAGATGGGGATAGAATGACATTGCTCAATTTAGGAGTCATTATAGACTTGAGTATGCTCAGTATTAAAACTTAGTGGACAATAATATTATTTTTTGTACGTATAAATATTATAGTTGATATAACTTGGATAATATAATAGCGATCAGCTCTTTAGGTTATTCTGCTATGTTATCTCGATTTCTTATTTATTTATGTTACGATATATGTAACTACTTTGAATTTTAGGTTGTTAGTGAAGTATGAAAATTCGGGTCATTATAAATAGTGAGCTTCAACTCTAACTTGACCCAATCTATGTCAACTAGGTTATTAGCTTAAACTCACTCAAATCAAAGGGGCTTGACTCTTAGTGTGATATCCTCTAAATTAGTCTCATAATAAATATGTGTAGAAATAAAATCCAACACATTAGTGAAAGTGTTCATATTGATCTTTATTTCAATAAAACACTAATTTGAAGAAATATTTTTGCCTATTATTTTGTATTCAAACCGGATCATTACATATGACATTAAAGTCATCTTAGATTTATATTTAATGGTGGGCTGAAGTAGATATGAGTTAGGCTCGTGAATAAAACAAAAGAAGTTTTTAAAATGGGTGGATTCGCTATATATAATAATGTTTCATACTCAATACTTATCGGGCTAAAATCTAATCTATTAATAAAATTGTATTAATAGATCTCGGAACAAACGAGTCATTATCAATACTTTCTAAAATTTCATTTTCAAGGGGATGTCATCTGTTGTCTTTCGCATAAAGACAAACAGCCAGCCTATGAAGTCTCAAGTCTTTTCCGAGTTTCAAGAGCATGCATGGCCAGTGGTAAGAGACCCTCGTTTCTAATATCTCCTCATCCAATGATTCCTGGTTCCTACTTTCTTCCTTCTCTTCTTTCATTGGGCATTAGCACCAACCAATAAAAGAATATCTGTATACAGGATTGTGGGCAAAATAGGCCCCAAGTTCATAGATGCTGCTTGCCACAAAAAGGTGCAAGGCTTCCCAGCGGCTGCCATTTCCAACCCTCTACTATTGTCTTGGCACATTTGGTCATTTCATAAATGGCAGCCATAGAGGAGGAACCTGACATTCTTGTATGGGTAGCTTTTCCTTGCCTGCTGCTGTTTTGTAGAAAAATGCAGTGCAAGAAGAGGAAAGAATAACAATAGCTGGCGAGCCTCCCTTCGCCAAGAAGGCTAAAGTTTGGCATTTACTGCTCTGTTTTTATTTTCTAGCAACTTGGATAGAATGATTTTTAATTTTTTAGGGATGTCATTCCGATGATTCCTTATTTCTTCTTTCGTGAGCCCTGGGGTGGGCGCCGACAAATGAATCGAATGGCCGAGTTCGACCGATGCTGTCTGTTTTCACGGACCAATAAATTAATCCCCCAAAAGTTTAAATAAGTGAATAATTAAAAGTGCCTTAAATGCATGAGAAACAGTTTATATGCATGAATTCAAAAAAATGCCTTATGTGGCTTACATTAATTAACAGATCCCACCCTCTAATAACTATATAAATAAAAGTAAGTAGGCTACTTAAAATTATTTAAATCAGTTCAATGCATTAAAACCCCCATCTTAATGTTCAAAACAATAATTATCACAATTTTATTTTAATATTTTAGTAATTACATTTTGAAAAAACCTAGAAGTTGGCTTAATTGAAGTACTCTAAATCAGACAAAAATCCATAAACCTCGTATTTATCAACTCTTCTTCGATATATAGTGCCCACTAAAAGACACTTTAATTTCAATTGTAACTGAGGTTATAAATTTGTTTTGTACGTGTGTAATTTTTAATAAAATTATTTTAAAAACCGAGTTTTATATTACCAGGTAACATTTTTTTGAACAAGGCATCGGATGTCGGAGGAGCACCTCAACCTGAATGCCCGTCAAGGCCCATCGACGGCCCTTTCTTCATAATTTTTCTCCTCCATCTTGGGGCCAGCCAGCTCCTCAGCCTCATGTGGTGGATTCACTTGCAAGTGCCGTCCCATCAACGTTAACGTTAATGTCCACAAGCAATGAACATACTCATGAGTTACCAACAAATGCGAGAGACAGAAGAGAAAGGAGAGCAGCGAAAAGAAACCACTGGGAAGTGCTTGGCCTCGCCTAGAAGACTTATCTGTCAGCGGTTGATTACATGGGCAGACTCGCGCAAATGGATTGCTGTTACGAAGGCAGTACCGATCAAAGTTCTTCGATGTTTTGTTTTGTCTGGGCATGAAACGAGAATTACAGTTGAGTGGGAACATATGCTTGGTGCACTAAGGAAGAGGATACGAGTAAAAGGGTTGCTGTTTCTCGACATATCTAATCTCTAACCTATCATCGTACAAACTATATTCTCGCCATGTACCACAGTCTTTTATAAATATAATAAAAAAAATAGATAGAAAAAGTAAGCGATGCACGTGGCAACGTTTCGTCGAGTGATGCCTGTGGGGCTGGGATATTACCATATTAACCAGTAAATAAATAAGAAATTTAGTAGAGGTGGGCTTGGGCCAAAGAAGAGAGGACTCGGTACTACATGGGCTTACTTACTAAACCCTATAACCCACCTAACCCCTTCCCCTCCGATTGACGACGGTGTCTCTCGAAGTAGGGAAGAGGCTGGTGCCACTCCGACGGCGGTTGACGGCGACGACCATGGCCGGAGCAGCCGAAGCACAGAGCAGGCCAGGGAGGCCGCTCCCTCCCCTCCCGCCCGCGGCCCGCCGCCCCCTACCCGCCCTCGCTTCGAGCCCGTGGATCGGGAGAAGGTTTGATCTTTCGCTTCCTTTCTTTCAAAGTTTTCTCCTTTATATGTTTATACTCTTTTGGTGGGTTGTCTCCGATCATGGTGTGGCTTACGCTCGTATTATATATGCGATGGACATGGCAAACATGGTTGGCTTGAGAATGCCACCTATCATGAGTCCTCAATGGCTTCTCTTTTTCGTATATTATTTTGGATGATTTTTTCTACCATTATGGGACGTCCTGAATGGCTAGGCTTCATAATATTTATGTACAAGATTATTTTGTAATTTGCATGATATTTTCTGTTTTTTTGTTTCACTGATGTGGTCGGTTGTGAGATTATATTCTTTCTGTCATTGGTCTTGGATGGCCGGCACTCATAATATATGTTGAAGATGAACTTGTGTTTCGAATACTTTTGTCATTTTTTTACTGATATGGTTGAGAATTCCTGCTATCATGGAACTTGGATGGGTAACATTTTGCTGAGCATAAAAGTTTTTATTCTCGTCGGAAAATGATTTATCTTGCTGTTTGGTAGATGGCGTTTTGATTGCTTTTGTAGTTTCCTAGGGGTTGGGGATAATTAGTAGGTGATGATTGTGTGGTATTTGCTAATTATGTCATTTGCTCTAATTGGGTTCTTTGTTCCTTATTTCAATGCAGACTTGCCCTCTGCTTCTTCGAGTCTTTACCAAGGTATGATGCGGCTATTATTTTCGTGCCTTCTTGTGTGGTAATCCTGTTTGGTAGTTGACAATAGAATGTGCGTTTCTGCTTTTACTTGAGATCACTTCTCGTATGTTTTTATGCTGAATTCAACGTTTCTTCTTTTAAGATGTCTATTTGCCTATGTAATCCATCGGAGGAGTTGGGATGGACTCATTATTATGAAAAATGTACTTAGCAGAGGGATTAAATTATATAATCCACTCTTATTATTTAGGCACTTAGTGACTCCGAAGGCTATGCATTATTATTTGAAATGTCGTTCTTTGTAATTAAAAGGCCCACCTCCCATATTTTGCAGCCAATGGAACATGATCAAATGTTTTGTATTGTACACGATTCTCATTAAAATTTCAATCTTTTTTAATATTTTTAGATTTGTACATTGAATGTTATATCTTGATATGAAACTAGTTTTAGAAGCTAAACTCTTTTGTTTTCCATGATAAAATATGTATATTTGCAAGAGAACAACTAATATATATTGGTTGTAGATTGTAAGCATTGCTCGCATAACTTTTTTATGGGCATTTTTTAGTTGAAAGAAGATTACCTAATTTTTTTAGAGGAAGCAACATATGTTTCAGTTCATCTAATAATATAGACTCGAATCCCACCACTGTGGCAAACTGATACTTTGCTCACTTTTGATGTGTGTTTGTTTATTTTAGGTTTTAAGCTAGACTGTTTAAAATTTTTTTCTGGAATTGTTTTTTTATAGCAAAATTACTTAATTACTATGTATGAAGAGTTATCTTTGGATGGTTGGCAATGAGGTGTAGATGGTGGTGCATGTCAGATGATTGGATTATTTTATTTATTTATTTTTTGTTATGTTATATATTCATTACGGGCAATCATTAACATTAACAAACTTCGCTGATTTTAGAGATTTGAAAGGAGATCTGGCATTTCTTAGACTTATGTCTTCTTTGTATGCACTGCTGATTGGTTTTACTCTTTTTAGGGTGGTGGGCATCATACAAAGGAGGATTTTGCAATAAGGGGCAAGGAACCAAAGGAGGAGGTGCAGATATATACATGGAAGGATGCTACCCTGCGTGAACTGACAGATCTGGTATATAAAATTTCATTTTTCCTGTGTTGATTTATTCTGCTGTGGTCGTTCTTGTCTGCTTTGATTCTGAGAAAAATAGTTGATCATTTTAGGTTAAGGAGGTGGATCCCGCTGCCAGGAGAAGAGATGCCAAACTGTCATTTGCGTTTGTATATCCTGATAAAAATGGCAGATATGTGGTTAGACAGGTACGGAACCATTATGATTTTTGGGTGATTGATTCTGTCTTAAAATCACTCATTGTGTAGACTTCACCTTTTTGGCTCTGAAATGAATTGAAGAGTTTTACTTGGTAGTCAATGACATCATCCATTCATTCTTGTTGATTTTTTTTAGAAATTCAAGTATTTGTTTAGTTTTTGTACTTAATCATATGTTCCTTACTAAAACCCTATGTGTGGAGAATGTGGTTTATGTTGCATACTTCTTTTGCAAGATTTCAGAATTGTAATATATAGAATAGTAGTCTCTAAAAATATTAAAGCTAGTGACAAATTGATCTAGAATGCTATATTCACGCGCATGGTAATTCTGGACCTTGCTTTGTATAGGTGTGTGGAGCAAAATTTTTTAACACATTATGCCAAACAAATAATTAATACCACACACAAACATCATGATTTTAGGGTGGAATATCGAGTTTTAGATTATAGCTAGTGTGTACAAATCTATTCGTAATTATTATTGGTACAGGTATCAATGATTTATCTTTACTATGTTTAACCCAAATTTATATCTCCAGCTATGCAGATCCTGGATATGAACTTTCAAATTTGGTAG
This sequence comes from Piper betle, assembly GCA_033002965.1. Lineage (NCBI taxonomy): Eukaryota > Viridiplantae > Streptophyta > Magnoliopsida > Piperales > Piperaceae > Piper > Piper betle. Next base: position 82,913 of record JAURVB010000046.1, on the reverse strand, counting down.
CCATCCTAAGCTAAAATTTGTTTAGCTTTGAGGAGAAGAGGAGTTTTAGATATGCTTAGCTTTCTAGTAAAGGCCTGTATTAATTGTTTTCATATTTGTTGTATAGGTGGGGATGACCCAGTCATATGGGAATGGAAGACGAGTGGATGATGCAAAGACGCTAGCAGAACTTAGTTTTGAGGTATGAAGAAATAAATGTAAACCAATGTGAAACTTGTCACTTTGATTCTGCTGGAGGTGAAAGAAAATGAACCTGTGAGGCATAATTTATTCAATCAACCTTAACCTAGCACGGAGAGGTGTACATAGACAGTAATAAATATGACGATTGCCAAATACTGATGGTGCTGTTTTCATTTGTTTTAGATTGGTGATTACTTGGATGTGGCTATCTTATAGAGGAAGCTCTTATCGGATGCAAGCTGGACTGTATCTGCTAAAGCTGCAAACAGGAAGTTATGTTTTCCCCACGGTTCATATCGAGTGAACTTCTGTCGCTTCGTATTATGGTTTGTAGCTTTCTTCAGTGTATGACTAAATGGTTAGAAATTTCATGACAGATACATGTTCAGACAGTAAAGCTAGTTGTAGTAGTGCTTTGTTTAGCTTATGCATTTCCTAGCCATAAAATGTGTTGTTTTTATTTTTCTCTAGATATATTACTTTTATTTTATCTACTGCGTATGGTGCTTATATGACGTCAATTTTTGTTAATAGCTTCTTCAACCAACGATGATGATAAATCTTGATCCTATTTTCCTATCAATTATTTGTTGTGTCAAAACAGTCAATCACTTCAGAAGCGTACAAATAATTGTGATAGTATTTCCATTCCTCCAACCTACTTGTTACTCGGTTGCTTCTAGACTAGTTAATAGGGTAGTTTTGTTTTCTTTACTCGTTTAAATAAGGAATTTAATAGTTGTGTAGAAATTTATTTCCACTTCTACACTAGTCTTCAAAAAGAAAAAGAACAATGCTTTCTCCTTTTATTTCTCTTCTATGAGAGCAACGCTTATGCCCAAACATACATGGAACATCCGGTGCATCGTTGCAGCTTCCTAATCCCCTCTGGGTCATAGTCCTTTTGCAAATTAATTAGCCCCGAAGTGAAGAAAAATTTTGTTTGTTCTTGTCTCGTTTATGGTGCCGTTTGTTCGACAGAATAACAACCATTATATAGAAACATTATGGGCAGAAATTGAAGATCATGTAGAAGCATGCACACAACTGCCAATCGAGCTACACATCAAAGTAGTAGCTATTGAATGTACGAACGCGTAAATTATTGATGCCTCTACTGGTTCGCCGTATCTTCTGGTTTTTCTGAAATCTGCAAGAGAGTTTTATTTCATGGTAAACTCGCCGCCGAATCGATCATTAACAAGCAGTTTGTTCTACCTCAAACTTCAAGAATCAGAGGCTAATGTAATCAAGTGCGTTCTCGAGTCATATTGCAATTCAGTAGCACAACTGAAGCACAACATATCCAATGTCAAAACGGATTGGAGTTTCGGAGTATAGTGCAAAAAAGGACTCAGAAACTGGAGACCATACCTGATACATTTCAGAGTGTTGGTGGTACCGCCACTGGGCACTGAAAGTATTGTCCCAAAGAATGAGCCGTTTTCTGTACCGCAGTTTGGACGGACCCTGAAAAAGAAGACGATGATAAGAAAGGCTGCTTCAAATGGTCCTTGAATCAGTTGAACATGATTGCCCTAGGATTAAGGAGTCCGTAACAATAGCACCCGTGATCACAGATGATATATAAACGATGAGCGGCACAGCAACAAACCAGGTGAAGATGAAACTGAATGACTCTGGTAGCTATAACAGCAAAAGAAAAGTGAACTATGTTAAGCTCATATGTCATCAGCTCCAAGCCTACAACAGCATGCTGCAATGATGGTTCATGAAATATGATGTGTATTGTAGAACACTTGAAAGTTCCAGATGATTCATGAAAGAATGTCGCTTGAGCATTATAAACCAAAAACTGTTTTTCTGTGCACTTTCGTTAAGTTCTTTATGTCAAAAGTTTACTCTTCACAAAACAGTAATTAGAGTATACACTCACCTCCATAAGATATGTGATTTCAAACCCGGTAATATCGTCAGAAAAGAAAAACCTATTTCACATCAAAAATTACTAATGCATTTTAATCCATAGCCTATAACCCAAAGGCTACAGGATAAAAGCCTGGCTCTGAAATCAAGCAGCATTTTACTGCCATGATGGCACAATCCAAGACAACAGAAAGATACGAAATCAAAGATTCACTGGAGACAAGCAACAGGTTGATCCTGACAAGAACATGAAGTTGCCCTAATCCTCACAATTACAATCATGCCTACATCTCATCACTAACTCAAATGGCTGATATAAGTGCATGAATAGCTGGCCAAAATCTTTGCAACTAACAACACTTTAAGAGCAGATGGAGATCTTTGTAGTTTGTACATAACAGCATTATAATTCTAAGGTTCTGAGAAATTTGTTACTCACAAGGTTAATGCTACAACAGTGGAAGGAACATTCAATAGTAACATCTTTAAGTAATCAAAAGACAAATCACTGTAGACCTGGAACAAAACAAGAAAAATTTTGATCACATATTTAAACGTTTGCGCCAATGTAAATATTCCATTCATTAGTTGATGGAGAAATAGCATAAAATGATTTTAATGAAAACACACCTTTCTGGTCCTCAGACTGCACCTCGGTCCTCCTTGTACAATGTCACTCCCTTGTCTCTAAATTACACAGCAAAATACGCACAAGAGAAAGTAAGATAAAGTATCTATGCATAGAAGAGAATGTAAGAAGTCAGGAAAACAGTATTGAATTACATTTCCAACTTAACGACCTTCAATGCCAATTTAAGTTCATCAAACTCTGCCTCTGTCATAATGGGTTTGCCAGCCACATAAGCCATGGAAGCCTCCAAAAATTTTTGTTCTTCCAAGCCTGACCACAAAATGGATGAAGTTGATTAACATATTTTTGTTTAGTGATTTTTAATTACATATAGGACATCAAGAAAATTTTTATCTTAGTCTAAGATATTATGCGAAGAACAGAAATCTATAGCTGTGACACCAGTCGTTTTGATCGCACAGTGACAATGACTATGACAAGATGATGATGGTGATGATGATGATAAGAAAATTTTTAAAGAAACAAACTAGACATACTTAGCATAACAACGCTGCTCCCTTCCCGCATCAATTAGTCCTTGAGATTATCAAACTCTTCATTGCTCATAATTGCCTTACCCTCATAGTAGAATGCCTGTCATACAAAACCTGGATAAACTTAGTTAATCTTGTTTCAACAAGGGTAGCCATATTTTTACTATTAAAATGAACAACAAATGAGTAGAGTAACACACTTGAAGGGCTTGAAGAAAATCCTGTTCAAGCTCCCCGATGGATTTCTTCTCATCTTTTCTGTCTATGATGCAATATGGCAATATTTTGCTATCTACAGGTTCATCTTCTGCAACCTGGCCTGTAAAAGAAATGTTTGCAAATTTCGGTAGGTTTTTCATATGTGATCAACCACTCACTCCTAAAGCTGGACATATTAATGAAGGGGAACCTTTTTTTACATTTTTTCATGATAAGTAGTCCCTTCATAAGAAAGTGATACAGAGAAGAACGATTGAATGTTCATTTTCAATAACTCAATCTTATAGGAGTAAGTCTGTAGGTCTACCCATTTTCCTATAATACTGTTAGACAAGCCTCTAAAAGTCTCTTTCCATATAGAGACAATTCAGATGAACGCATTGATTGACCTCTTCCTTATCTAACTATCTTATGTAGCATAAAACATTTGTAACTCTCTCATGTAATCAATGTGTCGTTGTAACATCTTCAAATACACATGAATAAGAATGCCTACGTGGTGTAGCAATTAATGATGTTAACTCTTAACAACAAGATGAAAATCATAAAGGCAAAAAGCCACCAAAAAGAACACTTATCCATACAGTAGAACAAAACAAATCAGCGATGAAAAGAATAGAACTTAAAACCTTGCTGCCCTGTGCACCCTGCCCCGGACCCGAGCTACCAAAGAATAACCCAGAGCCGGAGACGCATTCCTTGATCGGGAGACCACCGACTCTGCATGACAGGAAGAAGAAGAGGAAGGGGTGGTATTAGAGGGGAGTATAGGGCAGGAGAGCCTGTGGAGGAGGCGGGACTTGAGAGGAGGGGAAGGGGGAGGGAGAGGGCCAGCTCTGTCGCCATTGTTGGAGCAGGTGAAGGTGAGGAACGGCGGGAAGAGGAAGGGAGGAGGAGGTGATCGGCCGTGGCAGCAGGGAAGGGAGTAGAAGATACGGGGAGGGGAATGTGTGGAGGGAAATACGAATTCCTGATTCCTAAACCGTTGGGTTGGTGGTTGGGTGTGCCCTTCTCATGTCTATTGTGGGCCTGGCCAGAAGAGGTGGTTTGATGCAATATTATATATATATATATATATATATATATATATATATATATGCATTGCATCAAAATGCAGCGCATAAGCAAATTATTCGATTGTGGCCGCTGGATCCAAATCTAGCGGCCCACAATCAATTTATCTCTGGGACGACCTTCGCCACAGCCACCCGCATCTTGTTGCACCTTTCCCGCCTGTCGGCCCCGGGACGACCTCTGCGGTAGCGCCCCCACCCACCCACCCCCGCCCCCCCGGCCAACACCAGCCTCCTGCCGCCTCGGGACGACCTCCACTGGCCTCCCCTACCCCAGGACGATCTCTGTCGGTGCCCCCCACCCGCTCGTGGCAGGGCCCCCGCCCCCTGCGACAACCTCCACTGCAGCCATCAGCCACCCCCCCCCCCCCCCGACAACCTCCGCCGCGACCACCCACCACCAGCCTCCACTGCAGCCGAGCCCCTGCCACCGCCCACCGGCGTGGCCAAGCCTGCCCCAGCCACCACCACCACCCCTACCACCACTCATAACCCGAGTTGAGTCAATAAAAAATTGACTCGATATCGACTCGAGTCAAGTAAATAAAAAATTGACTAAGTGTAACACCCCAAATCCGGTTCACGCTCGTGAACCGAACCGGCATGTTACGGGGCCCCGGTTAGGTTGGTTAACCCGAACCTAACTCATACGGATCCAATCTCGGCGTCTTAAGATGTAGATACGACTTGTCATGCATGGATAAATTCATAAAACCCTAACATGATACTACATGGATGACATGCAACCTAAACTTCACACCAACACAATTATAATCAAAATTAGTAAAAAATTATAAAATAAAAGGGACAGAATTTCCCCTAAAAATGTAATTAGGGGCCACCCTGTCAAATATACATATAAAAATATATGTAACCAACTATCAAACAATTTCATTCACACAGAATCTAATCTACTATACACTCATTCTGAAGCTTGGGTTTCAACCCATCATACTTTTGCTGCGCTACTCTGATCATTTCATTTCATCTCATTGTCATGCCTCAACCATTTACTCATAGCATGTTCATAAAATAATATCGAAAAAAAAACATTAAATATTCAATCACCCAATGTGTGTGTGCAGAAGACCTTATTGCTCCTCCGTCCTGGCCGGCCCATCCATCTTCCGCTGCTTATCACCTACATATATATAGGAAAAACGTCAGTAACAAGCGTTACTGGTCCGAAAAGAAAATAACTATAACAAACTGGCTATGAGAGCAAACTCTCATATGAACGAAAACCATATACTTCCTCAAGAACACTCTGAAGGGCACTACTGAGGAGCCACTGGGCTGCAGACCCGGTAGCATCCCGAACTTACTGCTGCTGGTACTGTGCTACTCTCAGCACTTCTTTTTCAGTACTTCTCATGAAACTTTATCCTAAGCCCTCTCCGAACCTCCATATCTCTCCTGGCCTTGAGCACGAAGGCCGAGTACTCTCAGGCAGTCGCCTTTAGTACCCTTTGAACCACAAGTCCGGACATGCGCTGTACTAAACAGTACCCATAAACCTCCACGTTCTCCGGGTGTGAGGAACTCAAACGCGGAGTTGTCAGGATCCCTCGGGAATGGAACAGTCCGCTGGCACTAATCCAGAGCCCGCTTTGACTGTCACGGCATCCTCTGCATGGTACGTGCAGTCGGTTTCTCCATCTCTCGTCTCACTGAAAACTCGATAAAACTATATATATAGGCCTGGGAAGGGATTCATATAATAGGCCCGAAGGCAACTTGTGGTGGATCTTGTTTTCGAAATCATCCTCGAGGGATCTCATCCTCGAGGGGTTATTAATCCGGAAATATTCGATTAAATGGCCCGAGTTAAGTGGGATCCAATAAAACGCCACTTAACCCGCCCTGCAATAATAAAATAAACATACAATAGAAGAGCGTAAAAAGAGACGAGTCCTAAACGGACCTGGTAGAAGCTCCAAGCGTGTCATCGCGCCTAGGCGGCGAGCTCATACTCCGTACCTACACATCAAAACTAAATACTAACGCCCGCTAACTAAATGATGCATCAGACTCAATAACATCACAATCACAATGCAAGCATCCATCAACATAACAATCAGAAAATCATAAAACTAATTAATCCTAGCTCATCCTATTCATACTAATTTATTATATTTTCCTAAGTTACATTACTCGATTAGCATGCTCAACTCGATCTACCTCATTAGATTACTTATTATTCATTCTCCCTTAATCTCGTCATACAACTTATCATTTCATCCATAATTAGTCATTAATCACATCATGTAACTTATCACTATCAATCACATCAATAAATCAATCCTAGCATGTTGTGCTAGCACTCATCATCAATTTTAAATAAATCGATCGGAGGTAATTATACCTCACGTCGTCGGCGATCGGCGACGGCTAGGGTTCCGCCGCATCTCGGAGCTCAAATTCGGCGCTCATCGGCGTCCGAAGCTCGATCGGGCTCCACTGGGTGAGCCCCGCGGAAGATCCGGTGAATTCCGGCGAATTCCAGAAATTCCGATTTTTCGGCGGTTTTCCGGCGACCTTTCCGGTGGTTTTCCGGCAACCATCGCCTACGGCGTCTACTGGTCGGAAAGGGGTTGTGTTGGGTACCCTCGGAACCGGCTCGGCGAGCCCGACCCATCTACGAGGTCGACGCGGCCAACAGAGGTGGCGGCTCGCCGGAAAATGCCTAAAACAGAGCGGCGGCGATGAGGGAAGAATCCGGCCGGCCAGGGCGGCGATGGCCTCCGCTCCGGTCGGGGAAGGCCGCTAGGGGGTCGAGGGTGTCGATGCTACCGACCGATCGTGGCGGTGCTGGTCGCCGGTGACGGAATCGGCGACGGAAGCGCACGCGGGCGCGGCGTCGCGGCGTGGCTTCCTCGCGTCGTGGCGGCCCGGTGGGTGCCGGACTTGGTCGGGCCGGCAAGGCGGCGCCGTGGCCGGGCTGGGCGGCGTCGACCGGCGGCCAGGCGGCGTCGGCCGTGGCGGCGGTGGCGCGCGAACAGGGGCGGCGCGGACGATGGTTTGGGGGAAGAAGAAAGGAAGGGTTGAGGGCGTGTGTGGTGGCAAACTCGTAAATATTACTTGACTCGTCTCTGACTCGAGTCAAGTATAATAACTAAGTCGTATTAAATCCTAAAAAAATTCATAAAAATCGGGAAAAATCCCGTAAAAACAAACAAATACCAAACATCGTAATGATATGCTCTAAGACTATCAACCCACCCAAAATGCCCGTAACGCGTCCTAACGCGGTAAACGGCCTAAAACTAATTCTACGATCCATTATATATCATAATAAAAAAAGAATGAACTGCATACTCTCATATATTCTGATAACTCATTCTTTTCTGCTGTGTTCATGACGTTATCATTATATACTTGGGTACACATGACCCTCATAGCTCATACACGCGACCGGCATCGGCTCGGTACACGTGTCCTGAAACTGACTCAACTCGAAAAAAATAATGGTCGACCCAACCGGTTCTGAATATAAAACCCTGACTCGAATCGTGGGTTTTACACTAAGTCCCGAATCGACTCAATAAAAACTTAACGAGGTATCAACTCGAGTCAAGTTAATAAAAAAAATGCCTTGGTATCGACTTGAGTAAAGTAAATAAAAAATTAACTCAATCATGACTCGAATCAAGTAAATAAAAAATTGACTCATTCCATACTTAAATAAGTAAAAACTTAACTCCGTCTCGCCTAGTGTAAATAATGCATTTTAACTCGATAAACGGTTGTAAAAGTAAATATGCAATCAACATTTTAAAAAAATGGCATTCTCTTATATATTCTGATAATATTTAAATACATCAGAAGCAAAACACAGGAGATCCATCTCATTTAACTTTCTTCCACATGATGAATACAAGTATAAACTTTACAAATTCGGAGCTATCATAGTTGTTCTGCATCAGTGCTTTGACATTCGCCATCACTGCATCGACGCCCCTAAATAGACTCCACGACTCCACTTTCAAATGGAATATTTTTTTGCTTACATATTTAAAAACAAAACATGGAAAATAATCACATAAAATATATATAACAAAGATCAAAACAGGGGTTGTGTTAGGCGACATTACCGCTGTGATACAATTGTAGGGCAAGTGCGTTTATCATGCCCAACTCCCTGCTTATTTCAATCATGCCATAGCCTATTTTTTACTATATGGTCCACTATAAGTTCTTTACCACTCTTCCATCTTTTACCACTTCTTTTTGTCTTTGATTGTACCGGTGGATGTACTTGTATTCCATAATGAGGATCATCTACCACATCTTCTACCAATTTTCCTATCTCCAAAAGTTTTTGCTTGATGAGTTCAAATTTTTCAGATGACGAATATGCTTTTTTGGTCCATCGATTAAATATATAGTGCAATTCTCTCCAATTAGAGTATAAAATTTTGTTTCAATCACCGTGAAGTTCCACTCCATCACCATCAAAAATAACTTCCTTTGCTATGTCAATTGTCCATCTCTTCATGATATAGAGTTCAGGAAAAATATCACCCTCATTCAATCTAAGTACATATAATAAATATTTGCATGAAATACCTTCACTTTCTAAAAGTTGACAACTACATGTACATTTACTTTTAGCTCCTTTGTAAGTAACACATGCAACCAACTCTTTATTATTTCTACAACATGTTGCATCATAATGTTCAACATCCTCCCCACCTAATTTCTTATGAGATGAACAACAAACCATACTGTATTGTAGTTGTTCTTGAAACTTATAAAACACTTTTCGAGTATAAACCTTTGTTATCTTACATTTCATGATGAATGGGGAGACCAATTTGGGGCTTTTATATGAATTTTTATATGATTCTTTTGTCTCGTTTAATCTTTGTCTTTTGATAGATCTCTCATATTTATGTATAAACTCAATAAGGCTATTTTTATTGTTCACATACCTTGAGTAAAATGAGTTTTGAGATTCACTTCGTTGCGAACTTCTTATATCAGCCAAAAATATACATTTACTATACACAGACACCCCAGCATGACGAATTGCATATATGGATTTCAACCACTCATTTTCCTCCACGCAATTATTTTTCATTATTTCATTCCATTGTGATTCAAAATCTTCTTTATTTTTGGCACCATAAATTAAACTATAGAATGGTTCATAAAACTCCCTTCTATGAGCAATTGTACCTAATTTTTCAGTCTCTTTCTTAAGGATATGCCAAATGCAAAGACGATGATATGTTGAAGGAAATATCAATTTAATTTCTTTATCCATTGCAAGATCTTGATTAGTAACAATTGCATTGGGATGCCTTCCATCCATGCATTTTAAAAATATTTCAAAAAGCCACACAAACGACTCTTCCTTTTCATTATACAAAAAATCACATCCAAATGTAATTGTTTGCCTGTGATGGTTTACTCCGGTGAATGGTGCAAAAAAAATGCATATTTATTTTTATCATATGTTATATAAAAAATCATCACATCTGAGAAAAACTGATAATTTTTTCTTACAATTCCATTCGCCCAAAAATAATACTTTAATCTACCCTCATCATCTACTTCATAGCAATAAAAAATGAGTCATTCTGTAAAACCCATGACTCGAGTCAGGGTTTTACGTTACCGAACCAGTCGGTTCGACCGTTGGTTCGAGTCGAGTCAATTTCATGAACCGTGTGCTGAGCCGAGGCCAGCCGTGAGTTATGAGCGATGAGAGTCCGGTGTACCTGAATATATGATGATAACGTCGAGAAGATGGTGAGAAATGAGTTATCAGAATATATGAAAGTATGCAGTATTTTTTTCTTTTTATATGTTTGATCGAAGAAATAGTTTTAGACCAAATAACGCGTTAGGACGCGTTGGATTATATTCGGGTGGGTTATTAGTTATAGAGCATGCCATTTGGATGTTGATGTGTTTGTTTTATTTTATGGAATTTTTTTCATATTTTTCTAGATTTTTTAGAATTTATTACGAACTAGTTATTATTTTGACTCGAGTAGGAATCGAGTCAATAATTAATTATGAAATTGCCATTGAGGGCAATTTTCTCCCTCCTGACACTTACCCCCTCCCAAATCCTCGTGCTCATCGCTGCCACTGCCAACGCCGTGTTGCCGCCGATCGACACCGCCCCGCCTTGCCGTGCCGTCGCCGTGCCGCCACGACCAACCCCGGCTAGCGTCGCCTGCCAGCGCGCCGCCTCGACTCCACGAGGCCGCCTCGACCGTCGCCACTTCAGGCCAGATTCTGCCGCCGTCCAGGCCACTCCGCCGCCGCCGTGACCCTGACGACCACCCTTTCGCCGTCGCCGACGTTTCCCCATCATCCCGACCGCCGTCGAGGCCGGCCACCAGCCCCGATCGGAGCACACCGCCGCCGCTGACGGCCATCGCCGGCCAGACTGCTTTGTTTGACACCACCATTGAACCAAGCTCGTCGAGCTGGTGCCGATAGACCCCTTGATTGCCCTGTCCAGAATTGTCGTCAGAAAACCGCCAGAATCTGCCGAAAAACTGCTGACACTCGCCGGAAAACCGCCGGAACCGTCGAAAAATTGGATTCGTGGGAAATTCGCGAGATCATCCGCCGAACGCACCTGGTCCAATCTGATCGGACTTCGGACGCCGCTAGGTGCCGAATTCGAGTTTCGAGCCACGAAACGGAAACCCTAGCCGTCGCCGATTTTCGATGACGCGAGGTATAATTTATTTTAATTTAATTATTTAAAAATATTAATTATTAGAATTGCATGGCAGGATTTGTGTGTGTGTTATAATAATATATATAAATGTAGATTTGATTAAGGATAAAATATAAAATTTGTTTGATTGAGTGGTGTTAAAAATGGAGGCTAAGAAATTAATTAGGGTAACTAGGCGATGATCATGATCTAATGCAAACTAGCCTAAGTAGACTTGCTAGAATTGATATAGGTTAATGTGTGTTGATTGATGAGTGATTGTGTTGATTGTGTGTGCATGCTATAGGATGTGTGATTCATCATGCGGGCATTAGTTTTTAGCTTGATTGTGTAGGTACGGTGTAGGAGCTCGCTGCCTAGGCACGTGGACCCGTTTGGAGCTTCTACCAGGTCCATTTAGGACTCGTTCTCTATTTTTACGCTACTCTATTGTGTATTTGATTTATCATGTGCAGGACGAGTTAAGTGGCATTTTATCGGATCCCACTTAACTCGGGTCATTTAGCCAACGATTTTTCGGATTAATAACCCTCGAGGATGAGATCCCTCGAGTTTGTTTTCGAACTTCAGATCCAGCTCACGTTGCCTTCGGGCCTATTGTATAAATCCCAACCCAGACCTTTCTATATGTATAGTTTTTGCGTTTTCAGTGAGAGATTGAATGAGGAAAATCCGACTACCGTGCTACGCGAGCGGGCACCTGTGTGTCGATAGTGGGCTCTGGAATGGTGTGCGGGCCGTTTCATTTCCGAGGGATCCTGACAACTCCACCTTTGAGTTCCTCAAACCCGGAGAAGTGTGGAGGTTCACGGGTACTACATTGCAGCGCATGTCTAGACTTGTGGTTTCAAAGGGTACTGAAGGCGATTGCCTGAGAGTACTCGGCCTTCGTGCTCAAGGCCAGGAGTAATATGGAAGGTGCAGAGGGCGGAAAGGAATGAGATTTGATGCGAGAAGCGATAGAAAAATGGTTGAGGCATGAGAATGTGAAAGATAGGGGGATGCTGTCGACCCGAGGGCGACGGCTCCCGATGTGCCCTGATGAGAGTTCTTGAGGAAGTATATGGTTTTGATTCAACAGGAGAGTTTGCTCTCCTGTGCCAGATTGATATTAGTTACTTTTCGGGCCGGTAACACTCGTTACTGACGGTTTTTCTATATATATGTAGGTGAGGAATGCGAGCGATGAAAGCTGTCGGGACTGCAGAGGAGCAGCACGGAACCGCGCACACATGTACCTGCCGCATCTAACGTATAATGACGGTGTGTTATTGCTACGTGAATGATAATTTTGATGTGTTTGTTTAGATAAATTGCTTGATATGAAATGAATGGATAAATGTGAATGAGTAGTGAGTTTGGAGTTCAGGCTCGGTTCAATTGAAACGAAAGAGATAATGATGAATGCTACGGTAGATTATCATGTTTTATCATATTTTGATAAAATATTTATATACCCTTGTTGTGGATAATTTTTAATTAAAATTTTCTTGCTGTTGCATGGTTTTATTTTGCTTACACATCATAGCATGCATGTAGGACTACGTTAGAACCCACGCATCCCATCCATGCATTTCATGTTTGCATCTCCATCTTGAGACACCGAGGGCAGATCCGGGTCGGCTTAACCGAATCCAGTAGATTAGCGAATGGTTCGGTCACCGGCGACATTTCTGGGTCGGTTCACGGGTGAGCCGAAACGGGGTGTTACACATTCATCTCTTTCATTTCCTCGAAATGTTCCAACAATATTGGGCATCATTTTCCTTTATCTCTTCTTTATATTGTATCTTGGCATTTCTAATATCTTTCTCTGTACAACCAATATTTTTACCCCGCTTGCTTCAATTTCTAGCACAGACATTAATTGACAAGTTTTTATGTTAGCCTCTCTAAATGTGTCAATCAAATTTTGGTGCACACTTGTAACATGCCTATGGGATCTGAGAAATTGAGTTTTTGATGGTGTAAAGAGTGCATGACTATGTCCTTCTTCGAAATGTTTGACATTCCATGTGCCCTCTTTATTCATTGTTACCCTGATGCATGTTTGACAATCTTCTCTAATGATAGGATGGGTTCTCTTTTTCCTTTGTGGGGGAATTCTCTTTATTGTTCATCTTCTCTTAAATGTCCTTCTTTAGAATACACAAACACTTGAGACCATAACTTTTTTATTCTCCTATGATAATTTGTACTACGTTTACGTATACCAAATCCGGCTATTTTTGAATACCTACTATATAAATTGAATGCGTCGTCCAAACAATCAAATTGCATTCTAACCTTCGGTTTGAGCATATCTTCTACAATTGGATAGAATGTTGTAATATGTTCGTCATAGTCTTCTTCATCATATGCTTTATCTTAAAGATTGTCCATTCTTAAAAAAAATACAAAATTTATAAAATATAAGAATATTTTCAATTAAAATAGTCACACTAAATATTCTTTAATTAAGTCAAAGTACTTTCAAAGGCTTAACTCTTACTTGATTCTCGTATTCAGCTGGATGTGTTCTTTGCTAATAGATGTAATTCTAGCCAGCTCGACTCCACTCACAAATATTTTTTACCTAAAAATATATTTTTTTACACCAATTGAAACATAAGTACAATAAATCAAGGCAACAATTATGTCGTCAACAATTTTTATTTTCATTGTGTAGAAAAATTAATTGTTTATTTAATCAAATGATATTAAATGTTGCCACTGAAGCCTATGAAAAAAAATTCAAAGTTAAAATAGCACACCCTCGTGCAATGAGTTCGGCACATTAGGGTGTCCGGGAGTGGAGACTGAGTCAATTTTTTTATTGACACGAGTTGGGACCTTGGTGGCGGGGGAGGGCCTGGGGGAGGTGCCAAGGGCAGGGGGAAGAGAGGGGCAAGCAGGGTGATGGAATGGAACTTATATCATGAAGAGATGAACACTTAAAATAGCAAAGGAAGTTATTTTTTATGGTGATGAAATGGAACTTCGTGGTGATAACAACAAAACTGTTTTCTCTAATTGGGGAGAATTGCACTGTATATTTAATCGATGTGCCAAAAATGCATATTCATCATCTGAGAAATTTGAACTCGCCAAGCAAAAACTTTTAGAGATAAAGAAATTGATAGAAAATGTGGTAGATGATCCACATCATGGAATACAAGTCTAGCATGGAATACAAGTACATCCACCGGCATAATCAAAGACAAAAGGAAGTGGTAAAAGATGGAAGAGTTGTAAAGAACTTACAGTGGACCATATAGTAAAAGATAGGTTATGCCATGGTTGCAATAAATGGGGAGTTGGGCATGATAAACGCACTTGCTCTACAATTGTATCACAACGGTAATGTCACCAAACACAACCCTTGTTTTGATCTTTGTTATATATATTTTATGTGATTATTTTCCATATTTTGTTTTTAAATATGTAGGCAAAAAAATATTCCATCTAAAATTGGAGTCATGGAGTCTATTCAGGGGTGTCGGTGTGGTGATGGCAAATCTCAAAGAAGTGATGCAGAATGACTATGATAACTCCAAATTTGGAAGGACTAGATAATCTTAGTGATTTGTAACTTGTTTCCATAAATTGTTATTGACTTTAATCAAACTTGACAAATTTGTAACTTGTAAGTTTGTACTTGTATTCATCATGTGGAAGAAATTTAAATAATGACTCTCATGTGTTTTAATTTTGATGTGTTTCTGACTTCATCAACATAATTTAAATGTTATTAGAATATATAAGAGTCTGCCATTTTTTTAATATATAGTTGATCACAAAATTAATTTTACAACTGTTTATCGAGTTAAGACGCATTATTTTAGAATATTGACTCGAGTCGGGATCGAGTCAAATTTTTATTGACTTGACTTGAGTTGAGAACGAGTCAATTTTTTATTAACTTGACTCAAGTCAAGACCGAGTCAATTTTTTATTGACTTAACTCGATTCGAGACCGAGTCAATTTTTAATTTACTTGACTCGAGTCGAGACCGAGTCTAGTTTTTTATTGACTTTACTCGAGTCAATTTTTTATTTACTTGACTCGAGTCAATTTTTTATTGACTAGACTCGAGTCGAGACGAGTCTAGCTTTTTTTACTCAAGTCGAGCCCAGCCGCGGCCATGAACAATGGCAGGGGTGGTGGTGGCATGGGGCGGCGACTGGGGTGGGCCCAACAACGGGGGTGGTGGCAGTGGACGGTGCAGGGGGGCCACGACGGCAGGTGGTGGCCGGGGGCCACGGCGAAGGGGGTGCCGGCTTGGGGCAGTCGTCGTTGTCCTAGGAGGCAGCAGGCGGGTGGGTTGCAGCGGCGTGGGCCGATCATCATCGTCGCAGGGGGCAGTGGGCAGGTGGCAGCTTGGGGCAGTTGTCGTCGTCGCAAGGGCGGCGAGTGGGCCATGGCTTGGGGCGGTCGTCGTCGTCATAGGGGGTGGCGGGCGGGCTGTCGTCGTCGTTGCAAGGGGCGGCCGGCAAGCGGGCTATGGTGGGGGGGCGTGCTGCCCAAGCCAGGAGGCTTTGGAGGCTGTGGGCTGTTGGATTTCATCCAACGGCCAAAGAGCCGTGCACTACCAAAAATAGGCAACACATTACAATTAATATATATATATATATATATATATATATATATATATATATATACATGCGCTACCACTTTTTGGTAGCGCATTGCAGCATATCAAATGTGGGCCGCTAGACTTCAATCTAGCGGCCCACACACACCCCCTGCCACCCCCCAACCCCCTGCCGACTCGCCCGCCCTCCCTCCCTCCCTCCTGCCCACCTGCCCTCCTGTTGCGGGGTCCCCCGCCGCCAGTGCCCCGCCCACCCTCCGACGGCGATAAAACGTCGCTTCCCCCTACCACCCACCCACCCCGACACCACCCCCCCCTCCCCCTTGCGTGCCCTCTGCTCGCCCCACTACACCAACGCCCCCTACCCCCTATTGCCACCCCCCAGCCCTCGGCCCCCTCCCCCCTGTCGCGGCCCCCCTCCCACCCAGACACCTTGACGTGCCGAACTTGCCCCGTCAAGGGTAGGCTATTTTTTAACGATATTAGAATTTTGTTGAATTTTTTTAATTGGCTTCAATGACAACATTTATAATTATATGTTAAATTAAACAATGAATTTTCTAAACAATGGTTGTCTAACACAACCCTTGTTTTGATCTTTATTATATATAATTTATGTGATTATTTTCCATGTTTTGTTTATAAATTTGTAGACAAAAAAATGTTCCATCTAAAAGTAGAGTTGTGAAGTCTATTCAAGGGCATTGGTGCAGTGATGGCAAATTTCAAAACAGTGATGCAGAATGACTATGATAACTTTGAATATAGAAGGACTATATATATGTAGCCTATTCGCAGGCATTATCTTTCATCGTTTGTACATGTATTCATCATGTGGAAGAAAATTAAATGACATGGCTCTCATGTGTTTTGCTTCATATGTGTTTCTGAATTCATGAACATAATTTTAATGTTATAAGAATATATAACAGTATGCCATTTTTCTAATTATAGTTTATCACAAAATTAATTTTACAACCATTTACCAAGTTAGGATGCATTATTTCGTAATATTGACTCGAGTCGAGACCGAGTTAAGTTTTTATTGACTCAAGTTGGGACCGAGCTAATTTTTTATTAACTTGACTCGAGTCGAGACTTAGTTAAGTTTTTGTTAACTCGAGTCAAGACCGAGTCAAGTTTTTATTGACTGGAGTCGAGACCGAGTCAATTTTTTATTTACTCAAGTCGCCGCAGCGGGATGTGGTGGGGGTGGCAGGGGCTGTGGCTAGGTACTGGCAAAGGGGCTGCGGCGGCGGGTGCTGGCACAAGGGCCGTGGCGACAGGTGCTGGCAGGGGGCCGTGGTGGCGGGTGCTGGTGGGGGTCCGTGGCCGCGGCTGCTGGTGGGGAACCATGGTGGAGGGGGGTGGTCGTGGTCATCGCAGGGGGCCGCAGAGTGGGGGTGGTCGTGGTCATGCCTTGGGGTAGGCGAGGGGGCCTGTGGCAGAGGGGGGTGGTCGTGGTTGTGCCTGGGGACGGGGAGGGGGGCCTAGCGGAGGGGGTGGTGGCCATGGGGGCGGGCTGGTGTGGGGGTGAGGTGTCAGTCGTGGGCGGCTGAGCGGGTTGCGGGGGGGGGGTGGGGTGGGGGGGTGGGATGGTTTTGTGGGCCTCTGGATTTCGATCCAGCAGCCCATGATGTGGAAAAGTTAAATGAGAAGGCTCTCATCTGTTTTGATTTTGATGTTCCCGACTTCATCAACATAATTTAAATGTCATCAGAATATATAAAAGTCGGCCATTTTTTCTAATTTATAGTTGATCACAAAATTAAGTTTTCAACTGTTTACTGAGTTATGATGCATTATTTCATATATTGACTCTAGTCGGGACCGAGTCAAGATTTTATTGACTCGAATTTGGACCGAGTCAATTTTTTATTGGATTGACTCGAGTCGATACCGAGTCAATTTTTTATTGACTTAAACTCGAGTCGATACCGAGTTAATTTTTTATTGACTCAATTATTTATTGATTTGACTCAAGTCGATACCGAATTAATTTTTTATTTACTTGACTCGAGTTGAGACCGAGTTTAGGGTTTTTTTACTCGAGTCGAGCCTAACCACGGCTGCGAACGATAGCAGGGGTGGTGGTGGGGGCGGCGGCTGGGGCGGTGCCGGTAGCGACGAGGGGCGGTGGTGGCATGGGGCGGCGGCTGGGGCGGTGCCGGTAGCGACGAGGGGCGGTGGTGGCATGGGGCGGCGGCAGGGGCAGTGGCAGGTGGCTGGTGGGCGGACCACGCTAAGGAGGAGGCTTGGGGGAGAGGGGGTGCAGAATTGGGTGCTATGGGCCGTTAAAGCAAATCCATCCAACGGCCTTGAATCCATGCGCTGCAATGTGCTACCTTATCATGGTTGCAGCCACGTGTGTGTGTGTGTGATTGGTTGAGCAAGGGGTAAGAAAATTTCCCAACCCCAAACTCTCACCTAGGTCATCCAATTACAAAGACGGCCCAGATTTATTGAATTAAAAAAACCGAATCTCTGGCAACGGGGAACCTGCAAGTAATTATTATTAACATTTTTTTCATGAACTTTTAGAATTAATATTTTTTAGGCCATATATTTCCCGCGGTATGTCAAGATTTAAAATCACTTAGTAGTTATTTTAAGAATTTAAAAGCATAGGCTATCCTAGTCATTGAATAATAATACTTCCGAAAGAAAGAATTGAAACGCGGAGTAATTACAGGCATTATTGTTCTTCAACTCCAAGCAGAATAAATAACTAAAATTGGTTTTTTTTCCCACAAGAAGGCATTTGAAATCGTTCCAAGCTTCGAGTAGCATATTGTGCAACATACATGCTTGATGAGTTTGTAGAAATGATCTCAACATTTTTGTTTCAATGCCATTAGCCTTGTCTAGCCCCTGAGCAAAACAATGACTTAAAAAAGAACGAAATTTTTTTACTTCTGTACGTGGCATATTAAAACCTGGTCATAAAATCTAAATTTCTGGCTTTATATTAACAAGGATTTGGACATTCTGTCTCCGGGGAAAAAACCAAAGACGACAGAGAAAAGTCGACCCCGGAAGATCCATGAACATAGAATGAAGGAAATATTTGGGCGGATGTGGATTGTGCACATGTGAGAGCGGCCATTGGAAGGTTCTTCCACAAAAAGCTTACATATATGTAAATAGATTTGTTATGCATCAGCACAACCTTACAAACAGGTCGTTACATTTGAAAATTTGTTAATTCATCAAACCATTTCAAAGGCACCTCCAGCCGAAGTCCACTCGGTACATGATAAGCAATATGAGAACAGAGCAATCAGCAGAGGGTTCTTTCTAAGGCAGGATATAAAATCCTCCCAACCAATAAGTCCATCATTGTCAACGTCGAAAAGATCAAACACCTGTAGAAAATTCCAAGCCCAATAACAAATACTGTAAGTACCAGAATAATTGAAAATGGTGATGTTCCCATACTTCTAAACATTATGGTTTATGCTGGAAAAGGAAGGAAAACAAAAAACTTAACAAATGCTTCGCATTTATTTGCACAATTGTGTAACCTTCGAAAAGGACACAACATTATGAGCATATATGAGAACATTCCCAAACAAGGAAAAAGACAGTCTTGCACCCTATAGCTGCAAAAGAAAAAAGTTTATGTCGCCTCATGGTATGTGCATTCTTATAAAACTAATACGTAACATCTAAACAAAGTTTCATCTACCTAAGTCTATTGAATCAATTCAAGATGATATAAGAGCATATTTGATTAAGGCATAGAATTCAAGATGACAATACACCTATAGCAGTACTTGATATGAAGAGTTGTTTCAGGTACTCACGTTTCCATCAACGCAACCAGTTGTAGTGTCACCAATTACATTCAAAAACTGGTAACAAGCAAAAATTAACAGCAATTAGGAGCATGCAAATTGTAAATGCATTTTTGGCAGTGCATTTTGCAGCAAAAACCAACTTAGCTATGATGTTCAAAATAGAATTTATTGTCACTCAAAGATCACGTTGATTATCAAATAGCACACATCAAAGAAATCTTAGTTAAGACACTTTCAGATACTAAAGAATCATGATTTACCTCTCACCCAAAGCACATTAACCTTCAACAACAAACAACACAATAATTCTAACAGGCTCTACATTCTAATCATGCATCATCATGTTACGCTAACTTTTGAATGATAGTCTTCAAAACTATGCTCAACATACCAAAGGGGGAAAATGGTAGGCCCAGCCTTATTTTTTGACCAGTGGATATTTTAAACCTGAACCACCCCTAGGCATTGACTTTGATTTCTGGTTTTGCCTAGATTATTTTCTTAATTACATCCTGACGTTTTGGGTTGCTGGGTTGATGTTTCGTGGATAAGTATATTCTTGATTAAATGGCATTTTCGAAGACCAGTTGAAGACAATGATTTTCTTGACAAGCTGATGGAATTGAAAGAAGGGCTAATTTTAGTGTTCAAGTTGTGATTTACACACTACAACTTGAGGAGTTGATGAAATTTAAGAGCCCCTTCGAATAATCCAAATACATTTTTTAGTGTATTATGTTCCTATTTTCATGTGTTATTGTAAACAAGACCTTGAATTTTTTGTGTCCTTATTTAGTGGAGTCATTAGTCATCTCATCATTATTTGTACCACTTTCTATTGACAAGCTATATATAAAATTAAGGTCACCTACAATAGACTGACAAATATATTACAAAAATCATTTAACAGTAAGAACCAATTTATATGTGCTATCTCTCAAATTGATTCCCTTATAAAATTAAAAACTCAGTTTCAACTATGATGAAATTCAAGGGATAGGATTGTTACCTGCTGCTTTGTGACACAGCCTTTTCGTTCCTCATCACAGACATCAAAGGCAGAAGTACAAGCTTGTGAAAACCGTGGTTGCTTCACTACTCGTGCTGAGCCAAGTAAGTACTGAGAATTCATATCAATAATTGAATGAGCCAAAATATGTAGTCAATAATACATCCAGGGAGCTATAAGTCCTCTATCGTACTGCACCATCAAACTTAACTGAAATTAATAAGATTGACAAAGAAGCCACATGTATCTACCAGCCAACAGAAGAAAAAACAACTCTACCAAAGCATTCACTCAACAAAAAGCCAGATGACACAATCAACTATAGTCAGAAACCATGGAAGGTAGGGCATTATCTCTTCATGACATGGAGTGTGATAATCACATGTCTAAAGTCGTAAGGTATGAAATTCTACTGTATACCATCATCACATTATTCAAAATAGTGGCCACATTTTACAAAGTACCAGGTAAAAATATACCAATATACAATCGATACCAAATTTATAAGCTCATTACTCAGGACACAGGAAAATATATCAGTCATTTAATTGAGCGTCACAAGTTTTTATGGAAGCTCGATAAACAATCTTTGCCATGTACAAAGTCACATAATGTGTATGAGTGGTCCTTTAAATATTTCAGACGTATAGCACAATGGGGAAGATCTAGTGGGGTACAGTAATATGCTAGCAGCTGATATAAGTTATATATTTTATAAGCTGCAGCACCATATCAATCGGATGGAAGTTAACCTGATGACAATAATTCTTAACGCAATTGATTTCCATGATCAACATTATAGGAAATAACCACTTCAACAAAAGGGCAGTCAATTCATACTTGTAGCACCTTTTGATTGTCACATCAAGTTCTGGCTTATCATCAATTACCAAACTCGTATATTGTGACAATCCCAAAACAGCCAGCTTACAAGGCTAAGTTCATAGCAACAATTAATATCTGTCCAACAGGTCCCAAGAAGCCCTTCAACCTTGCTTAAAAGGCCAAGTCCACAGCAATAATTATTATTATAGCAACATCATATAATGTCAACGCACATTGAGTATAAAAGTCGCAGCAATATCAAGCATCAATATATTAATGCCACAGCTTTCAATACCATTGCCAGCTGTTAGCTCACCAAGCAAGAATAATGGGACCAAATGAATAATTATACAGGATTTGAATGTAAAACTACAGAAAGGTTAAAACATGAATATCTAATCAATATGTACCTGTCTAAATGTAATGAATCCCTGCTTCTCTGCATCAAGGAACCTAAATATCTGAATGTCCAATAAAAAAGGATGGTGAAAATCAGGACCAAAAGGAGCCCTGCAATTAAATAAGAGAAAAAAAACAACCTAGGACGATCTTTACTCAATTGAATAACATTCATCTGGGTTTTATGCTTCATACATGGGTGCAAAGAATATATCCTCATTTAAGTTATCCTCATAAATATCAGTCTATGCCAATTAAATGTCTAATTAATTATTGTAAAATGTTAAGAAATCAATTAAGTTCAAGATTGATGACAAGGTTTTTGCAATTTGTAAAATTTATGCCCTTGAATGAGACTGATTATTTAGTTAATTGTACACGGACATTTCAACTCTCATTATTGTCATTGTTGAAAGTAGACAATATCTTAGCACAAATTTTTCCAACAAATAATCCACTTGACGTTTTTCTTCAAACAATGATAAACCAACCTTCTCTGAAAGAGGAGTTACTTGCAACTTCAAATGTCTGATGAAATCATGAAATTTGACACGTCCACTGTCATAAAAAGCACATTATTAGGAGTTTGCTGTTGTTTGTCATGTGTTGAAGATGCTACTACTATTTGACTACAACTACTGCTACAACTACTGCTGCTGCTACTAGTACAACAACTACTATTGTTATTTGTACTATTTATACTACAACAACTACTACTACTACTATAATGACACTGGCATAAATAAACAACAAGTATGAACTCTACAAGCAATCACATATACCACAAGTCCACAATCATAAGTTGAACATGGGAATGAGAAGATGAAAAAGGCAAAAGAGCTTTTAATATGTCCTTTACTAAAACCACAACCTGTTTCAAGCAAATGTATCAATGCCAGAACACAAAATGGCCTTGACTCTGACTAGCCTTTGTGGCCACGAAGACTTTCATAATTTACAGCTTAAATCTACTGATGGCAGTTTGCTTTCCATATTTACAACGGTTATAGAGATTCAGAACTGAAACTCTGACTAAGACCATTGTCAGGCTTTCCAAATAGAAGCAACTGAGATTTCTTCATATCAAGTTTGTGAAGAAAGATCATTGCCATATCACACTCAAAATCAACTCATCATGCCTGTCTAATTCAGAGAGGCATATGATGATGGTGATGTAAAATTTATCTAAACTTTCCTTACACAGGAAAGGCAGCAGCAAAAAATTTTGCCACTTTGCTCCTAGTGGGCATTGTGAATTTCATTTAGTTGTAAAAAAGTTGGGTGAGGATGATGATAATGAGCCTCTGACTAAAACCCCACCTTCCGGGCATGCTCTGTTTTTAACAAACAAAAGCTTTACAGATCATTATTCAAGCATTTAAAGTTTCAATTACAAATATACTAGTCAATGTGCTCTAAAGTGAAATACAGAAATGGCTACACAAGGAAATTTTCAAGTGTTTGAAACTTTGCTATCAATTCTTGTTATTAATGCACGCACGATTTTCAATTCTCATTATTTTTTGTAGTAGAAAAGCTTTTAGGAAAATTCTGAACTTGTCTAAAGAAAAAAATGTCCACAAATGCTGAAATAATTTGAATAACAGTTTTCACAAAACAAAAATGCACTTTAAAAGTATTTTTAGAATATACCACACATCTGGTTTCATTGCTAAAAACTGGTCTAGAAACTCTAGAGACTCCATTGTGCTTATGCCAAAAACCTGTTAAAAGCAACAAATAGAAAATAAAAATAAAAATAAAAAATAAATTCCACATAACCATTAGCTTCAATTCGATGAAAATACAACAAGAATAACAAAGACTAGCCATAAAGGCTACAAAAATTTTCAAATATTAAATATCATTTATATGATTATTATGAAAGCTTGGTCATCATTGAGACAGCCTTTCACGTCAACAGCATTGGATTTTCATGAGGACACCAATTTTTTTAGTAGACAATGTCAAAAAAGGAAAAAGAAAAGAAAAACGAAACAAAAGCCCACTACAATTGTTACAACTTAACTTTCTAGTTCACCTGATTAAATAAATTAGGCTTTCCAGATTTAACGTTGTAAATAGGGAAACAAAAGCATACCCTACATCAGAAACTCACATTTTCAGCCCATGCCATTTCAACCATGAATGCAGATGCTGCATCCTGAAAAATACCAAAAATATTCCAAAAATGAATAATAAAAAAAAGATACAGGATAGACTTTTAGATAATTTCGTGTATAATTAAATCACAAGAGTACTTCTCACCAATTTAAACTCTGAAGCTTTTGTAAGAAGCAATAAATCCCCATAAGAGTGAGAGGTTTGTATAACATTAAGGGCACTTGCAATCTTATAGCTAGTCTGCAAGGCAATACTAAGTCAATTTGATGATGACTCCGCGCCAATAAACCATTGGGGTTAAAAACAATTACGAAAATCACTGTGCCCATTTTTTAAAAACACACAGAAGTCAACTTCGGCTAGAAATTTTAAAAGACTTTCTTAAACTGTGTGGCACAATATTTGATGGAATATAACAGCATTTTGCCTATGTTAAGAAGTATGATATTCTAAAACAAAACAGGTAACAAAACTAGCTATAAATTCTAAATTCAGGCACATATAATCTTAGGGTCTTGGAGTCATAATTCAAAGGAAGAAAACAAGCATGCTATCATAGACTAAGCCCATTACCTCCTATTATGAAAAAAAGACTGATATATACCATCTTTTGCGTGCAAATTGTACAAATAAAGAACTTAATATGATGGACAATAATATTAGCAACATTGATATGCTCACTGGTTACATACAAACACATAAACACATATCTAATTACCTAAATACAAGGGCATTGATAAGATGGAAAAGCACCTTTACGCCCCTCTTTCATAGCAAAAATAAAAATAAATAACAAATAATAATGAAATTATAGACTATACAAAAAAAACATAGTTACTACTCACTCTCTCGGCAAATTGGCTTGCAGTTTCCTTTCTATCATCAAGAGGGTAAATAACAGGGAGATATTCAACCTTCATTAAAAAGATAAGAATAAATCAAACGTGTACAGATTTACAAAAAAAAAGGGATAAAAATTTAATAAATATTATATAATAAGCTCTACCTCCATGAAATTATGAAATTGGGTAAACATCCTAAACATAAGCTTTATCAAAGAAATATTTCCCCTGCAGAAATGACCAAGCAAACATTGATTTCATTGAAAAGGCATCTAGCACATAAATGTTCAATGGTATGTTAAAATTTCATTCAGTGAAATGCCCAGAAAATTATAGAACTGTACCATGATTGATCAAAGAACACATGAGGATATCGAACAACCACAGGCTGGATTGGATACCCAGGTATAAATGCGCCTAGCTGGAAATATATCAAAACTCTACCATTTGTTGTGGTCCCCTCAGGAAACAAAAGAACTCGCGGAAAGCTGTCGCTCGAACCTTTTCTCTGCATTTAGATCCTTTGAGGACACTTCTGTATCAAATAGCGTTTTATGTTGAAAAAAATGTTCTTTTACCGATTTAATTTGTTGCTACCATAAAGGAATCTAGAGAATACAGAGTAAATATAGTCATTAACCAGTAGCCACACTACATGGAGTTACTTTTCGCAAATTGTTTAGCTATAATTAAATAATAACAGAAAATAATGGAATTTGAAAACCTCCTAAGGCTCCTACTATGCCAATAAAACACTTTTGTAGTAAGTAGAATTCAAATACTGAACGAATGCCATTAGAATCTTTAATAATAATAAATTAAGAGCAGCAACGATACTGAACAAACCCTATCAATGATCACGTTTTATTGCTTGACGGTTATTTGGCATTTGTTTTGACATGGGCCATCGAATGTTATTTGGATGAATATGGGATGGGATTAGTTGAATGAAGAAAAAACTTCTAAATCTTCCATCTCTCATTAGCCTCTTGCATTTAATGAAACATGGCCATCCTGATGTTGCTAGTGTTAGTTTGAGAAATAATGAGTTGCCTTTTACCAACTAGCCAACACCCATTGACCTGAGGAGATATTTTTGGTAGATTACTTATCATAATTAACACAGATGACATATCTTGAGGACCACTGAGGGAAATGGTTGGGTGAGATGTAGAGAGAATGGCATCAATATGCTCATGCACCTCTGAAAAAGAAGATTTCATCTTCCACCTACTACAGATAGCCAAAAGAAAGAAAGCTACCGCATGACAAGGATTAAAATCTTCCCTCATAGCCCATAGGTGAATACCATAAGTAAAAAGTGACAAAGAATTGAAAGGCCTGTAATACCTGTCGAAAAGATGAAACATTTATACCTTTAAGCTATATCCCCTTAACATTTAGTAAGTAAAGAGGTCATCATTACCTACTGTAAGAGAATTATCAAAGAAATAAAGGTACCACATGGCAAGGATGAATCTTTAGTTAGAGATCAAGTACATAAGGAAATAAGTATTGGATGAGTTGTGGAGAAAGAATGCGGTCATTTGTTTCTTTACCATTATTATAACATCTGATAGAAGTAGAGGTTGTGTTATGCCTCTTACTGAAGAAACCTTAAAGTAATGAATGTCAGTACGCTGTACGACAATATTTACAATCGTGAGAGATCATATAGAGATGTTGCCAATATGATGGTCTTCGACATGCAGTGAGACCTCACCATGATGAGCTCATACTAATTTTCAATTTTTATTTTTAACTTCCTTAAAAGGAAACCTTTTCAAGGTCGTTGGAAAACCTTGCTACATTTCAATGCCAAAAAATTCAAAACTCCAACTAAAATAGTGGGATACCTCAACCAAATAACAAAATAGCCTGATAGTTAGAAGCCCAAATATATAGCCAGTAAAATAAAGGTTTTATCTGTTATAATATATAAATGATTTTTTAAGCATATAGAACATGGTATCATTTTTGTATATTCCAAAAGACCAAAATAGGAAAACGTTACCTTTATTTCAGAGACGGCATTCTTTCTTGATTGAGCAGAGAACCTGTCAACATATATAACCTGTACATGATAAAATAAAGACTTGGAGATTTCTAATCAATCATATAACTTTGATATTGATTGACACATGAGATAAGAAGCATCTTTGATAGAAAATACCTGCATTGCTCTTATAATTGTTCCCACAAAAGGAATAGAATCATGTGACTCGGATGCAACAATGGTTGGAAAAAGCTCATAGAAGAAAAAAATAGGTTCTACATATGAAACATGATTTGATACAACTATAGGTGCAACCTCCCTAGGAGCAGGTTTCCCAATGCGCTTTATCCAATGATATCTATACCAAAAGAGAAACAAAAGCAAAAAAGTTAGAAGAGGGCACGGCACGACCTAATCACTACAGCATGGGATCATAGATTACTCAGAAATGATAACTCAACACGGACGAAAAAATGAAATTCGACATGAAGATGACTTCACAATTTAAAGGAAGGAAGAAATTCTACCATTTCAATTGAATAAAATAGTAATTTTGAGCATATTAGTATTCAACACGTTGCCCAAATGAGATCTACATAATAGTGAAAGGTCAAGCATCAAGGCGAAAGCTAGAAAGCAAACAGTGCCATGGCACGACTGTAGCTTAATAGCTTTGGAGCACATGTTGTTCATAACCAACCTTGAACAATACTAACTATTGAGAACTAGAAATAAAGCCACAAGATCAACTTAAATAATTGTGATCCCAAGTAAGCATCAGTCAACATGTTTCTTTAGCATCTTTTGTGAACACAAGCAAATAAGATCAAATTCAACTTTTGTCCACACAAGTATATTCTCCAACAGATCAACTTATCAAAATAGTGATTTGAGCTCTCCGAGAAAGCAGCAATCGCAATCCTTCAGTCTTTAAAAGTGGCTTCAAAACAAGAATGAAAAAGGAAATTTTCCTTTTATTAGTATGAGCTCTCTCAATGAGAGCGTTTTAGCATATTCCCCAAGCATCTTGTTAAGCACAAACAAAGAAGATCGGATTCAACCCTCCACACACGCGCGTAAACATTCAGATGAAACCAATACAAAATCCCTAATTTTCCCCAATAGCAAAGAACATTAAAAGATGCAATTTTTCACATACCCGAAGCAAAATAGCACGCATCTGGAGCAAATCCGAGTAATCCACATGACCCTGGACCTCCACCGGGGCATAGGGTTCTGCCGATCCTTCCAACCCTCCAAAGCTAACCTGGTCACCAAGTACCCGACCAGCAAGCAGAGCCCAAACAACACAAGCCGCACGGCCACGATCGGGAGGCAGAGCACGATCTTGACCCACTCGTAGACCCCTTCGATGTTGGGCGTGTCGTTACGGAAGGGGTCGACGGGGGTGGGCGGGGCGAGGGAGAGCGGATCGGCGCCGAGGAAGGCGAACGGGTTGTCGGGGTGGTGGTGGTGGTGAGCGGGGTCGGAGGCGCCGGCGAGCTCGACGCCGCCGTCGATGTTGGCGTCGGCGGGGCGAGGAGAGGGGAGTAGGGGGGCTGCGAGGTCGGCGGCGCCGAAGCTATCCATGGTCGTCGGCGGCGGCGGGGTTTGCGCCTAGCGGGGGAGCATAGGGATGGGGGGGGAGGCGAGAGTGCGGGAAGGGTGTATAAAGTTGTGTCAAAGTGTATTGAATGATTGAATGGCGTGCGATATTCTTTTCATATTAAAAAATAAACAACTATACATTATTTACATTTCAACAATACTTTTATATAAATTTTACGATCCAATAATATTTTTAAATTAAAATCTATGTCACACTCTTTACTAAATAGCTTTTTAATGCATAAATATTTTTAAAATATATAAAAATAATAGGCAGCCGCCGCTGTTATTAGCTGCTAAATCGGCTATGGACGCTCATTGTTTTACCAAATATAGCCCAAGCATAGGAACAGCCTTGGCCACATTTACCCAGATCCGGCCATATAGTGATTACCTTTGGCTAGGTGTGGCCAAATGGTTTGGATATCTAATATTTATGAATCTTATCTGAATCTAATTCATATATAGCCTATTTAAAATAATTTTAGATATGATTCAAGTCAAATTTTTTAAATATATAATATATTTAAAAATATTTAAATTAGGTATGAATTTTAGGTAATTTGATTTGTATGTGATCTCAATATAGAAATTTTATAAAATTATATATTAATATGTTTTTAAAAAACTATTATTTTTTTATTGATATATTAAAATCTATATTATTTACATTATTTTAATCAATTAAATCAAATTTAGATCGCATATGAGTTTTACGAATTCAAATTAGGTCCAAATACAACAATAAAATGAATGTAATTTTTAAATTTAGGTCAGATTTGACCGTGCATTTTTGGATTCTAATCGGGTACCAATATAGTAATTCATATCCTACTTGAATCCATCCTAAGCAGGTGCCTTGGCATGTCATCAGTATAGCATGGTGCCTGACAAAGGAAGGGGTGCCCGTGGAGGCAGCCTGAGGGCTGTGGGGAGAGAGCCGTGACAGAGGGGAAAGACTGGACTGAGGAGGAGACTCGCCGGTGAGAATCAGTTACCGCACAAACAGCATAAGCGGCCAGAAAACTCGCAAACTATCGACCTTGACCAGCACGTACACCTGAGAACACTACATCATTTTCCAGTAACGGAGTCAAAAGCAACATAGAATTAGATATTTAGATTATGAGAAGAGGTGCAACGTCGCACCTCTGAAATACAAATATCAAAAACATTATCTGAAATTGAAATGCACCAGCATACAATTCCAAATACACATATTAACACAAGTGCCACGTGTAGCACTCAGGTCTATACGACTGTCCCGTCTCATTGGATACTGCGTGGCGTTTAAAAAGTGAGCCAACGATTTGACGAGTAAGAATCCAGAGACAAGTGGGAGACAGAATAAGACATGCGTCGCATGAAGATGAAGCTGCGACCATATCATCAATCACTTTGGCACAGGAAAAAAGACACAAGGAAAGCTGCTTTGCTCACAAGGAGTGAGGTAGGAACGGGTCCACTGGTCATGTAACAATGAGTACTTGCAAGAAATGTCCGAGAAAATTAAACAAGCTCCAAACCCAAACAAAAAACCACTACCATTTTGAGTAAGACTTAATTTATACTTCCACTACATTACATCTTCTGCTATATGACACAGAGCACAGGAACGACAATAACTACAAATTTTGGACCACCAAAAGCTAGATATGACTAGTATCCAGGCCCCCTACTCCCTGCAAGTTAATTTATGTAGCAAACTAAAAAACAGATAACAGACATACAGTCTAATTAGTAAGCAACCACCAAGTGCCCCATACCAGCAGCTTCAGACACTCTTAGACAACATATCCTTCGAGCTTCAAGCTCATTAGCTGATTTACTTCAGCAGAGATTTCCAGAGGAAGCTCAATTAAAAAATCCTTGCAGAATCCACTGATCATAGCTGCAACAGCTTTTCCTGGTCAATTCCTCTTTGATGGAAGTAAAATAACTGATCTTCCCCCATCTTTGACGTGGTTGCCTCGTGCTCAACACAACCTGTTGAGTTTCTAACATGTTGTTCGGAAAACAATTAAAACAATGTTAATAGGACAGCAGCCAATCACGACATACTGGAAGAAGTTATTTTTTCAATTCTACATCACCATTTCTTTCTACACTGATTCTTCACTACCATTAATCATACTCATTATGATATAACTTATAATATTTTTCCAAATTCGTCCATGTATAAACAGAAGGGTTAAAAGAGATGACTCACTCGACGGGCACTTCTCTAGCAACTATGACAGTGCCAATATACATAGTTTTTGGTGCCACCCACATCCACCAATGCCAAAACTTAAAAAATGCAAGTAGAAAAACTAATAATGGAATCCGTAGGACATCAACTTATAACAGAAGACAAATGTTAACTAAGAGTTAACGACTGTAGGCCCAAACCAAATAGCCAAAAAATTAACCAATGTAAACCCAAACCATGAATGACAAAACCAGTAAGAAAATTAAAAGGAGTTTACCTGTTCGTATGGGTATGTGTTTGCTCCAAAAATGTCACCAATAAGCATTGAGTCACATTGAGAAAATTTTCTTGATATCTCTGCTAACGGTTGTAGTTGTACCCTCTATAGCAGTTTTTAGATTTCCCGGCAGAGATGCCCTTCAAAACAATTCTGCTTCTTGAATTTTTCCCCAAATGTATCATTTTGGTTCCCGCGTCAGCCTGCCAGTAGTTGTTTGTAAGTGCGACAGAAAAGAACTCACCAACTGTGTCATCGCCTTCCAAAATTGCACTGGAATACTTCCATGTGATAGCTGAGCCTGTGGCCATGACATATTCGATCCAAGTCCACAGCATTTGCCCTAATTGTCACAAATTTATAGATCCCAACCTTCCCTTCCTTGTCCCCAGTGTACCAATTTTGCACAATTGAATTTTTAATTTCAGCCCCCTTCAGCACAGAACAACTCCACAACCGCAGCATGGAGCTGGTTGTGGTCATAAGATGGTGCAGTACACAATTACAGGTAGCTCACATGACTCTGCTCATCTGCAACTATCAAAGTTTGTTCAAATTGGCCAGTTTCTTGAGCGTTTATCCTGAAATAAGTTGATATCTCCATAGGGCACATTGTGTCTTTTGGTATATAGCAAAATGACACATCACTGAACAACACAGTTCACGGCTGCATAAAAGCTATCCTCTGGTGGCATAATAGCGCCTGAATACCTCTTCACCAGATCCGGATACTTCTGCATTGCTTCAGAGATAGAACAAAACAAATACTCTTGGAGCTTTCAAAGTTTCATGGCAGGTGGTAGCAAATGGAAACACTATCAATGATAGCCAACCTGTTCTGTTCATTTAAGGGAATTTCCAAGCGATTGAAGTATTCAATGAGCTTGGGATCAGCTTCATCCATGCTGTTCAACTTGGGCTTCTGTTTGGGATCTGAATAGTAACAGATGCCTTGGAAATTAATGGGAGGAAAGTGATCATCCGCCCAGGCAGGCTCTTTCATCTTCAAAAATTGTTTGAAGGCCTTCAAGGGGAACTGAAGCATCCAATCTGGTTCATTTTTGCAGGTTGAGATAATACGAATTGTATCCTCTGAAAGGCCCTTCGTGATAGAGATGGACTCAATAGCAGATGTGAATCCCCACCTTGTAATCTTGTCTGAGGAATTTCTTAATAGGGTCCTCCTCAGAAGTAGCTAGGATAGCATTTTCAGTATCACAACGAACCAAAAAACTTAGGCACATGAGACGGAACATGTGCACTTCATGGCAGCTCCAATTGCTGAAGAAAAGGAGATTTACGGCTTTTTAATCTGCAGTTGAATCTCATTGCCATTACAGAAGCCATGGCAGTCCAAATAAAATAAGTAGAACCCCTCCAACAACAAATGACAAAGAAGCAAACCAATAACACTCTCCTTCAAACACCTGAATAAAAACAAAAATAGCAATATCAAATGAATATAATTCAAGGGTATTGCATGGAATCATCCCAGATTCCAAAAACAAAATAGGAAGAAAATTAGTTGTCAACATAATCTCCTCGGAATGAACTTACAACAGGAAAACAAAATTCAGCTTAACCTTGCATACTGTTGTAAGAAAATAATTCATCCATCAATCAGGGCATCACTAAAAAGTTGTTCTTATCGGTTACATTCTACACAGACACACAACGGAGAAACAGCACCAAAACTACAACTTTCTAATTGGCCTAAACAGAAGATTCATGTATCAACCAAGACCAAAAGTTTTTTCATCGATTACATTCCAGACAGAATCTATCAACAGAGACTCCAAACCAGTCGTTACTAAAGATAGTCGGCAGCCAAAATCTGATCCCTTGGATTCCTAAATAATATGAACATCAGATATCTTAGGTTAGACCGCAATATAAAAGCATAAGGACATTACATACAATTTTAAAGAAAAAATTATAATAATTAAAAACGCCAATACATTGATCTCAAATCCCAAACTTAAAACGTCAATGGTGTCATTTAACATTTATAATTTTTTTATCGCAACTAAATTGCAAAAATCTTTAATGATTTTCTCTTTATTTTCCATGCCTCTAATGAATCACAAACAAAGTTAAAAAAATCAAATCTTTAATAATTTCATTGTATATGATAAAACTTTTGATTCAATATCTTACACATTAATTGAATTTATCGTGGTTAAATAATTTATTTTCACTTGTTTTGGAATAGTTAGGAGATTCTCTACGAAAAAATACACGATTGAGCTTCTCATGGCAACGTCCTATTGGGTAGTGGTCTTACTTATGGAGTTAAATTAATATGTTCTAAGTTAATAAGGTCTTACCAAAACTAAGTTTTCACCATTTCACTCAGAGTTAAATGGTTAATACATGATTAAATATTCACTGTTTTATGTATCATAATTTCAACAATATTAAATTGGTTAAAAATTACAAATATCTAAAATACTTTCTCACTCATAAAATATAAAATATTCATACCATCCATACTACGGTAATCTACTAGACTACTATTACAAATTAGGAAATAAATAAATAAATTTATCAAATTGTTACTTATACAATTAAAAGTTTTAAGATTAATAGTGAGGTAGATATAAATTTTATAGTTAATTATCAAATAATTAAATAATTTTTGGTTAAATCAGTAAATCAATTACGATAAAGCTTTCTATGACTACTGTTTATATTTAAATTTGGATTTTTCAAATTAAACAAAATTTTCTCCATTTTTCTTATACGATAAATAAGTTCTTCACCATTTTTATTCCCTTTAATTTGAAATGTTTGATAAATCGATAAATTAGATGATCATTTATAGCCTTAGTTGGACCAATATTCCACCCATATTTAGTTTTTAAAATTTATATTCAATAAATTAGATGATCATTTATAGCCTTAGTTGGACCAATATTCCACCCATATTTAGTTTTTAAAATTTTTATTCTTACTCTTTAAGCCAAACTATTACTTTTCTCAAGCTTTTTAGTCAACGGTAATTCAATCAAGTACAATATTAGTTTTGGATAAGAATAATGACTATCATTGTACATGCCTTGTACAATTAATAGTTTCTCTGATCACATGTAAATTACTTAGATGCCTCTCTACTACAGTTGGGAAGCTCTTAGGAGAGGAAGGCTGGTCATCGAGCAAGTTGAGCTTAGTTTTACTTAGTCCAAACATCTTGTAAGACATTGAGTTTGAGTCAAATTAATAAGTACTCGAGTTACTTTGAGCTCGAACTATATAACTTGGTTTGTATTTACCAATACATTTCTTCGCATAATTCATACTAAAATTTAATTTATCATCAAATTATCTTACCTTAACACAATCATGCACAAACACAATTTAATCATACATAATTTTATTTAAAATTATTATATTAATATTTTATAATTTAATTAAAGTTGTATTAAAAAATCTAAATAAATATAGTAAAAAATCTTATTGTTTATATAAAATATTGAGATTGAACTTTGAATCAAGTCGAGTCAAATAGGTACATGCCGAGGCCCGACTTATTTAACATCAAATCAAGCTTTAAATTGAGCTTTTTCGAGGTGAGTGCCAAACCAAAACAAGTTTAATCACGCTTCGGATAGCCCTATAGGAAAGACTTAATTTATTCTTTTTTATTCCTTCGTTTATGTTTAAAGATGATAAAATATAGATTTTCACATAAGATTTATTTATCTCTATTGGTTAGCACAAATTAACGATGAGTTCTAATATCCGGTATATATGAATCTAATTCGAATTCAATCTGTTCATATCCTATCTGAAATAATTTCTGATAAAATTCAAGTTTGGATTTTTAAATATATAATATATCCGAAAATATTCGGATCGGATATGGATTAAGGTGACCCTATCTGAGTAGATAATATGTTGTAAAAATAAATTTTAAAAATATTTTAAATAATATATTTATCATTATTTTCCCATTTTTATATTAAAATTTAGATTATTTTAATTAATCGGATTAGAATGGGATTGGATACAGGTTTTGTGGATTCGGATTGGATACGATAAATAAAATAGATGTAATATTTAAATTTAAGTTTAGATTTACAAATTAGGGGTGATTGCAGATATAGCCATATTCGATCTGGATCCAATCCAAACTCATTCCTAGCAAGAAAGAAAAAAAAATGAAATCTATAAATTGTAATTCACGGCAAAAACATTGATTTTTTACAAAAAATAATTTTTCATGTTTAGAAAATTTTGATGTGAGATGCAACTAAGACTTTTACCATATAGTCCCCTTTGAACATTTTATCTCCACAAAATTTCTTACCAAAAACATAAAAAATGCGCAAATTTTAATTTTATGCCGATATTTAATATCATAATTGATTCAAATTTGCATCATAACTAACTCTTTGTAAATTTTAATCGAACAAATTTAGTACATTCTACATCTTTTTTCGTATCAACCAAATAGTCCTTAACTCTTAAGAATCATAATTTTTTTAATCAAAGATTATTCATGAGTGTAGCTTCTCCTTTGATGATATACTCTGGAGGCTTAAAGATCAGAAAATTTTAGCCATGTCAACTAAGCTAGCTAGCTGTGTTCGATATGCGTTTGAGTATGCTTGTGTAATTGATACACTTAGAGTGAAGTTGAATTGGAATCATTTGTATTAATTTTTCAATCCAACAAACATAAAGATATATCAAATAAGTAAATAATGTTCATTTTGACATTTAAAATTGATAAATATATGATTTATGTTATTTTAAACTATTAATTAATTAATTAATTATATATCATCAAAATCTTTTTAACTTGATGTAAGAAAATTAAATGAGAATTGACGAATCAATTATAAAATATAATGAAGAGTCATTTATGGAGTTTGACTCATGAGTTATAGAATATTGGAGTTGACTTTGAAAATTTTTTGATTTAAAAACTAATTTTAAAATTATGATCTAGGCACTTTTAAGACGCAACCAACATGAATATTGGCTACAAAATCTTCCCCAAAAACATCTGCCATTTAATTTTACATGGTGTAATAAGGTCCTACCATCCTCATGGAAGATAAGGCGCAGACAAATTCCCCACCTACCAATTACATAAGGGGTCGATTTTCAGAACCATGCCAGTCACACCTAACAACTGATTGCCCAGCCCTTAAACCCATCTCGGATATTAATGTTACCGATGATTTGCAACCTGCATATGAAATTCAAGATTGGTTATTCATGCACTTTCAAGTTAACAGTCTAATCCTGACAAAGCTTGGCTTCCATGATATTTGCAGATGAAAATTACATGAAAGTTACTTCACATTTACGTGTTCATAGAAGTCATGTTCTCAATGTTTGTACCAAAGAATCCACACAACTAATGAGCTCGAAGGTCCAATATTGTTTTTTGATTTAGTATGGAGTCTGTGGACTACAGTTACTGGTCATGAATACCCGAATATTTTTGCCTCTTATATGCGTTACTTAGTGGTTAGAATCTGCATGCCTTAGGTACACTTTCATAATAATACATCCACGCAACAGCTCTAAATGACCGAACTATTGCTCACTCAGAACTGTACTATGTATATAAATGCACACCATATATTAATAGCTCGGCCACCTACGTCCCACGTTTTGCTCTTAATAACTCTTTTATTATTTTTTATATTTTATATTGAGTTTTTGTCATGTTTTGAGTGATTTTTATTTTTATTTTATTAATTTAAAATTTTATGAAATATTATTAATAATGCAAGAAATTATTATGATTTTGGTGTAAAAAATACTAATTAATACTGTTCTAGTAGGATATGAGAGTATAAAGACGATTCAGAATCAATTCGGGGCAAAATTGGGCAAAAAAAGTATGACATAGAAATTGCAGCGAGTGCTCGAGTGCTTGGAATAGAGTGCTCAAGCACCGCCTTTCTGTTAAGAAAGTGTTATGGCAGAGAGCTAATCACTCGAGCACCTGGATTTTGAGTGCTCGAGCGCTAGCGGTAGGAAAACTAATTTTTTGGATATTTCTAGAGATATTGGAGGGCCCTACTTGTAATATTTAGGTGGATTTTTTATAAACTTGATTAAGGTTGTAAAAGAATAGAATAACACTTGACGACAAAGGGACGACACGAAAGACGAGAAAGAATGACGAAAAAGTTAAATTAAAAGAAGAAGGTGTTTTCTCTAAAAGAGTTTTTCTTTATTTTGATTTACTTTTCTTTGTAATTAAATGATGCCTTTTATATCACATATGAATTTCTTAAGTTTAATCGAATATTCTATGGAGTAAATTATTTTCTAGGATTTTCAATGACATATAGTGCATGGATTAATAAAGATTGTTAATTTTTGTCTATTTGATTGCAATGTTGGATCATTTATTTTATTCAATTCTTAATGTTATCATTAGACTGGCCATCTATTGTTAGATTTAGAAATTTGATCTTGTCTAGAGATAGAAAGATTAAATTTATCATTGAATAAAATAAAATTTTTTCATTTATTTTAGGTGGTTTATATATGAAATAAAGAGATACTCATATGTTTTAGGTAACTGTTAAGGGCAAAGTTTAAAGTATCATTTTACATGTATAATTTCATAGAGACATAGGAGTTTGGTGTAAGTGATAAGTTTATGGTGAATCGAGAGCATAAATAATTAATTCTAGTAGTTAATGATTCAAATGTGTAATTCATAGGTAGAAGTTATAACTTTAATCATATAGTGCACTAGGTGAAATTGAAAATCCTATGTTTGTCATCTGAAGTTAATATTTAATTTAAATATTGTATTTTTGTTTAGTTTAGCCTAAATCCATAATTTAATCACTCTCTGAATTCATTTCTATTTAAGTATAGTTGATTAAATTAGTTTTGGAAATTAAAAATTTCTAGTAATAATTCCCCATAGGAGGATACTTTCTAATCACTTTTATTACTTAATTCGGTACATGCACTTGTGTTATGATTTCCACATCATCTCTTCCAAGTAGTTCTCAACGAAGGAAAGAAGGTTACCGATCTCACATTAATTTGCACTAGATATCAAGTAAAAAGTAACTGAACAGTTATAAAAGTTTCTACTTTCTTGAATATAAAAAGAATCCAAATTAATTCAAATGTCATTTAATTTATGATTTATAATTGGGTCTTCTTATATCATTAGGGGTTAAAAAAATATTAATATATAACAACCTAGTCCAAAGTAAAACTTAATGAACTAAGTCATTTCTTTAAAAATAGTTAACTAAGTTAAAGATTTATAATCTATTTTCACTTATAAAGAGAATCTTACCCCATTAGGTATTATATGTGGGACTAACTTGAGTGATTTTACAATCTACCTACCTTAGAAAATTTCGTCCCCAAAATTCTTATACTTGGCCCGTTATTAGTCCCAGTGTACGATCTTCTTTGCCTCGTGACCGATATTCTAGCCAACTTCCATAGTCTAGCTTACCATCTAATACGAAACCAGGAGGCTCTGATACCATTTGTAATGACCCGACCCAAAGTACAATATAATAGACTAAGTTATCTCTTCAAAAGTAGTTAACCAAGTTAAAAATCTATATCTTTGACTTATGAACGACAACCTAGCCAACGCCCATATTCTAGCTTACCATCTTAGCCAACGTCCCTAATCCACCTACTATCTAATACAGAATTAGAAGGCTCTGATATCATTTGTAATGACCTGCCCCAAAATTTAACATGATTGACTAAATCATTTCTTCAAAATTGGTTAACTAAGTTAAAGATTTATACTATATTCTCACTTATAAATAGGATTTTACCCTACTAAATATTAGATGCAAGACTAAATTAAGGGATCTCATATTTCACCCACCTTAGGAAATTTCGACCTTAAAATTCCTACACTTGGCCCGTTACTAACCCCAACCCATAACCTTTTTTAGTTTGCGACTGATAGTTTAGTCAACGTCTCTAGTCTAGCCCTACTATCTAACATGAAACTAGGAAGCTTTGATACTATTTATAATAACCAGACCTAAAGTACAACGTAAGTTATTTCTTAAAAATTAGTTAGCCCAAGTTAAATATTTATAATTCATTTTCACTTATAAATGAGATCTTACCTGAAATTAAATTGAGGGATCTCATAATTCTCCCACCTTAAAAAATTTCGTCTCTAAAATTCATACACTTAGCCCATTGCTAGTATAAACTAACGACCTTCTTTAGTTTGTGACCGAGCCCACATTTAACCCGTTGCTAGTCTAAACTAACGACCTTTTTGGCTTGTAACTGAGCTCACCTATCTAATACTGAATTAGAAGGCTTTAATATTAATTTTAACGACTTGACCAAAAGTATAGCGTAATGAATTAAGTCATTTTTTCAAAAATGATTAAATAAATTAAAATTTTATATTATATTTATACTTATAAATATAATTTTATCCAGATAAATATTAAAGGTGTGACTAAATTAAAGAATTTTTAAGTAATATATATTTTACTACTCTATTTCCAAGTTCCTGTATATACGTTTCTGCACACTGCACGCTGCACACGGCAGCAGTCAAGTGGTGTGCTAGGCAGAATTTGTATTGGAACGAAGGCATAAGGGCCCCACTAACACATGCAAATTGCAGAGGAGTGTTATCGTCTTGTCCCCTAAATTGCAGAGGATGGACTAACAGAGGCCAAACTCTGATGGGTCCGCCGCTCATAGCGGGCTACTGTTTTCAGATGTTTTTTTACACTTTATATCCTCACCAAGCGCCTCATGGCTTTACTTCATGAGGAAATGCTTC
Source organism: Piper betle (assembly GCA_033002965.1). NCBI lineage: Eukaryota > Viridiplantae > Streptophyta > Magnoliopsida > Piperales > Piperaceae > Piper > Piper betle. The sequence continues at coordinate 43,299 of JAURVB010000046.1, read as the reverse complement.
CACTTTCCCGCAGATGGATAAGAAAGCTGCAAGAATACCAATATTGCACGGAAGTGTAGCGGCCGCATATTAATCAAACTTGCATGGAGTCATGGACTAGCTATAGATTCGAATGTAAAAAGGCCGTGTCAATGGCGCCTTTCTTCGTCTTCTTCTACAACAACCGATTGCTATTAGCAGAGGTCGTCATGGCTGTACTGGGTCCTCTCTTATTGGGGCAGAGAATATGATATCTGTTCAAAATTGAACTAAAGCTGGTTGCATGATTCATAAAGCTCCAACAACTAACAGTTGTGGCAAGCTCATTCCCATGTAGTTCATATATATATGCTTCATACCTTTACCATGTCATGAATGAATTAGGCCTTACCACACAAATTTAGGTAGTTCACATATATATGTGCTCCATACCTTTATTAGTGCATTTGAATGGTCACGTTCGGAGAGGGATTGAGCGATTGGCTAGTTATAGCTAACACAGGCCTTCTAGGGGCAGCTGTTTTATGAATCAATAAAGGTTTGTTTTACTCATTCTGCCATTCAAATCCCCAGCATCCAACTCCTCTATCTAATTATTATTACTTTTTTCATCACTAAGAGTCTAAAATCAAATAGCTACTCCGGCAGACCCAAGACGCTTCAATGACTATCTTTTAAGATCATAGCAGAAAACTGGTGATTGCACAGGTTACATTTTGAAAATTTCTTGTTGGGTTCTGCATGCAGATGAACAAAAATTTGCATTTCTAACACCAACCAAATCTTGACAGAGGACATAAATTGCCCGCGTTGAAGAAATTTAAAACTTATGTTACTTTTGATAGGTTTTTCCATGGACTAAATATGAAAACCCGACTCATTGTTTTCCATCGGTTACAATTACGACTTACTACAAAAGATATCCATGGTAAAATTTGCAGTTTTGTCCATTAATGTCAGAAAGCCATAACGAAGAAAAGTTTTTAGCCATGCGCCTTTATATGCTAGCTCTCAATATATTTGAAAGAAAATAGTTCGTGAGTGTAATACCAGACCTTATAAAAATAACCTTACAGGGATTATGTGATTTATACACTTAAACCAAAATCGAATTTCGCGAACTTCCCAGCTATTTTTGCTTAAGTGGGAAATATGTAACACTTATATTACATGATAATTCTATCTTGGATCGACAACTCTTTATATAGGGTGAGTACAGCAGGTGCCTGCAAACGCATCTATCTACTTCTTTAATCAAGTTTTGTATAACATCAATTCAATGAGCACATGAAGTTGATTAATGGCACTGTTAGATTGATCTCGTCTTCAACGTATTTCCGGCCACTTTGTCACATTTTACTCGGTGTCCTCCTCCTATAACCTGTGTATAAGAAAATCAAAATTGGAAAGTAATAGGTGTTGCCATGTTAGATGTAATCAAAGTAAGCAAACTATATGTCTTAGAAATGGAACAGAACAGTATATATAATAATTAAGTTTTGATCAAAATCATTGTATATCTTGGAACTATTCTCAGGTAGCCGTCGTCTGCTTCTAGTAACCTGCAGCTTTTCGTCCATTTCTGATGGTTGTTTTGATGAAAAGATGAAAGTGATGGTTTTGATAAAAAGATGGCGTCCAAACGCAGGGGGTGAGTAATTCAAAGTAAGTTCAGCACGGTGAAGGTGCTTCCTAATAAAGCTGCTTCGCTGAAGCACCACACGGCAAAGTCTCGTAAAATTTTACCGAACACTACCAACCTGTTTGCTCTAGGGTGGGGCCCACGTGCTAGAAGTTTACGTCGGTCCCCTAAAACTTGGGATTTAAGCCATCAATCCAAAAATTACGCTGGTCATGAGAAAAAAAATGGAGTATTTTGACAAAATTAGCCTCCGTGAGAGTAAACATTCATTTTTGCTAACACGAAATTTAACGTGTCCAAACACAATTCAACTAAAAAGGTGTCTAGAAATAAACTTACATCTGAACTCACATATTTTTTACGGACAGCATCGTGTCATCATCACTGAAAGCTTCGCGATGTTACCGGTGGCATCCTTCCACTTCTGATTGATTGATTTGCACGTCTAGTACTACGAATAGCACCCTTTCATCTAAGATTCAAAACCTTTTTTTGTTTTTGTGAAATGCAAGTGTGACTTGTGCGCGAAGAGATGACGACAGTACTTTGATTTTGGAGATTATAAAGTTCAAAAAGGTTGCTCAAGAGACAACACTCTTCCTTTGAGTGTCAAGTCTAAAGGATGGCTCCAGCATGAGGAGTGAGCAGTCCTATCGTCATTCATTCTGTTTTTTATGTTGTTACGGTTTGGCATTCCCGAGAGCTCTGGTGTAACAACCTAACAAGTTGTCTAGGCATTACACACTAGTAGCTATGGCTACCTACCTGCATCTCCTCTCTGCTCTCTCCTGCTAGCTCTCCTACATGTTATAACAGTTGTTGGTTTCTTCTTGTTCAAACTGTTTTGGGAGGAAGAGGGAAGTAGGGTGTCTGGTCAGAATGGCGAGGATGAGATCGGAGGAGAGGAGGTCCAACATTGGTTCCATTGGCTGCATGGGCTCTATTCTTCACTTGTTTGATTTTCATCAGTTTCAGTGCTTCAACCCGCAGAAAGAGCCAGCTCAAGATCTACTCATTGGTCCCATCTCCACTAAAGGTAGATTGTTGAATTTCGGACATTGTTCACTTGGGTATTATTTAGAGAGAGCTATGGCATGTTAGTACCTGTTGTGGTCGTGTTGAATTGTAGGAATTGAAGCACCAAGAAACAGTCTGGAAGAAGAGCATAAAGAGAGACGTCGACCACTGGAGATTCTTCATCTTCCTCGTCCTTTTCTGGTTCTAAAAGGCACGAAGACGACGATGTAGAAGTAAGTAGCGACACTGCAAAAAGACGATCTCTGTTTGTCGTTTTCCACACTTTGTCAGTCCCTCTAAAACAAATTGTTGCATATATGTCTTCTTCTTTCTTGTTCTAGTCCTACATCCAACTCCACCCAGTAAAACCATCACCTTCAAGGCCTTCTCATCAACAAAGCTCATCCGACAAAGTTGCAGACAAGTCCTTACAATGTCTATCAATGGAGAACAGAGGAGGTGTTTCTTCACCAGGGTCCAAAACTCCCAACCTTGTTGCCAGGCTAATGGGTCTTGATCTACTCCCAGAGGGTATCTCCTCGGCCAATTCGTCACCAATTTTCGGCAGGCCATCTTCAAAGTATCGGCATATGATGATGAGCAGCAGTAGGAGGAGTTTGGAGCGAGGAGTTCGGCATGTTTCCTATGATAGTGGCACAAGGTCCTTGCCGGACACCCCAAGAATATCGTCGGCCAGCAGGAAGTCTGATGTTCATGCCAGACACTCTTTTCAGCTCAACAAAGAGAACATTAGCAGGTCCGAATTTTGTTCTGCAGTACTCTCTAAACTGGCTGCTGATTCGTCTTCTTCTCCAATCTCTTGCAAGAAGGCCAAAGGCAATTCAAAAATTTTGATCAACTCAAGCCATCATATTCTAGCCAAAGAAAACGTTGCCAAAGTAAACAATAGCAGGAACTTTGGAGTTGATCTCACGAACATTAGAAGCAATACAAACACGGAGAAGATTGGCCAGCAGGTATTGGTACATGGTAATAATTCACTCAGCCTGAACAAGATGGAGGATCAGAGAGGAAGATGGAGCAAGCCACGGCCTTTCTCTTTGTCAAAGACCTCAAGATCATATCGTTACCATCGCCACATGCGCAATAGTACTACTACGCACAGATCGCATCAACACCCGCCATTACGACCTGCGGCCAAGTGCAAAAAAGGTGCCTATGAGCGTTTCACAAAGAAGCCCAACATCTCCTTGCCGCCTTTACAAACCATTCGAAGCTCAAGGGAGCCAATTCTTGGTCGGTTCCCTAACAACAAGGTGATTCCTTCCATACCCACTTTCCCATCGGTACATATGGATATATTCATTGGAAATTCACCTCAAATCATGTCATACATATACTTGCTATGACATCTTAATGTTGCTGTACATTATTGCTATCTTTCCTGGATTTGACATAGTATTCGTCCGTTGTATGGATGGAAGTCACATGACATTTAAATATTTGATTCAGATTGCCAAGGGAGAAGAAGTAGCTTCTATGGCATCAGCCACTCTCTGCTGTACGGCCCTGGGAAGGACGTACGATCGGGGCAGCGGTCACGATGTCCGAGAACACAGACCCGCTAGCCCACAGTTAAGTTACATAAGGGAGATACACAAAGACACGGGCGCCGGACCCGTTTACCCGTACCCGTCTCACCAGCAATCTGGCACTCACCATCCCATCCCCTCGAAGAATCTCTCTTCTATTCTCTGGCGTTGTCGTCCAGGTCCGGATGTTCTCACCATTCGGGTCTCATCCGAACCCAAGCCCACAGTTGCTGATCTTCCATCGGTAAACGACCTCTTGGCCAATCAACTCCATTTCAATCCACGGGGCCCACATGGGGTGCATCCCAGCGGACCTCAGATCATGGACAATACCTTGACCGGCATCCGGAGCTTGACCATGAAAATTCAAACAACTCGGGAAATCGATGAGCTTATTGGATCTAGCCTGGGGGAGACGGGCAGGGGCGGGTCCGAGGAGGAATGGGACATGGTGGCCATGGAAATCCAGCGGGAGATGCTCAACATGTTGGTGGAGGAGGCGGTACTGGGGTTAAATGGGTCGGTTGGGTAAAATGAGGAAGATCCGGATGCCCGCTAGAGGTGATGGTGCGTATGATTCCCAATGAGGAAGAACAAAATGGGACATGGTTCACATATATTTTTATTTCAAAGAAATATCTGACATAGTTCACATGGATCTTCTCGCCATGGAATCGGCCCACCTCGTTTGTGTTTATTTGTGTAGACAATAGTAAGTCTCCCTTGCATTAATTTGATTATATATAAAAACAATATAAATCAGATACTATATAGTAAGTTGATAAGTTATAATCAATTGTTTCTCCAAATGTAAATTACTTAAATTGCAACACTGCGGTTCCAGAATTAGAGGTAAAGCTATAAAATAAACAATTAATTTGTAATACCACCACCCATCACCAAATGTATACCTACTTTCTAATCCGAAGCATCCTTGAAAAGATTTATACGCAATTATCTTTACTTTTTTATTACAGCGAGGATAGCCCAGGATCTGAGAACAGCAGACAACGTATTAGTTACCGCAGACTTTGTCTGTTTAACATTGTTATGCTCAAAACGTTGCCTCTGTGCTGACGCTCGGAATCATTCGAAAGTTAGAGAAAGGAATTTGTCACCACAAAAAGTGAGAACTAGCAACACCCAACACATTTTTTTCCAACAAGCATCAATCTAAGTTTATTTGAAGATCTTTTTTAAAGTCTTGGGCTACATTGGAGACAATATTTTACTGCTAGCCAAAGTAGCTTCTCATCGGTCAACGAGTCTCTGATATTATGGACCAAATGGGCGAGTGACAAATTGTGATAGCGAGTTGGATAGCAGATTGGTCTAAGAATATATGACCTTCTAAGGTCATCATGAATTTTTTTTTGGACAATGTGAAGTTGCAAGTGGTTATCTGGTTTGCCTAATTACCGGTTGTTTCAAATTCAAATAAAATACACACGGTTAGAAGAAATTTGATCAATTAATAATATATAAATAAAGGTTTGATATTTTACATGGTTCTAGACACATGGCATTGCCGTATCTAAAAAACTACTTTAAACGGAGAAAAAAAACTACTATAACGAAGAATGCATGATAATATAACCATATATAAATATAACACGATTTAAATCTTATCTAAAATAATTACACCCCCACTTTTGCAGCTCAATTCTTAGTATTTATTAAAATCATAGCTAGGGATGGCAGCCGAGCTGAATTGTCATATTTTCAAGCCGAGCTGACTTGTCATATTTTCAAGCTGAGGTCGGCTCAAGCTCAAGATCAAGCCAGAGGCTACATAATACCTAAGCCGAGCCAAGCAGAGCCTAACCTAGCCTAGCCTAGTTTAACCGGTGCTTGTTTGGCCTCTCAATTGAGAGGAGAGCCCAAGGGGCCCAAGTCCAACACTGTTGGGCTTTCACTTGAGAGCCCATCATTTTTAAAAAATAATTATAATAATAAAGAGCCAGCCCACTGGCCTAAGTGAGCATTTGGATGAGCCTCCTCAAGAAAGCCGCTAGGGCTCTTTTAGGAAAGAGAACTCTCTCTCTCTCAATTTTTTCATAAAAAATTTACCCAACCCACTTTATAAATAGGGATCACTCCTAAAAAATTATTTACATCAAACCCTCTCAAACTCCTATTCTTTCCCAACTTTCGATTCGTTCGAACTCTCCGCTTCTCATTTTTTCAAATTTCCCAAATTATATATATATATATATATATATATATATATATATATATGTATATGACTTTTTAATTTTAATCATCTCTTATCTTCTCGCAAGGCTCGCCATATTATCCATGAGTTTGAATATAGTGATGATGTGGATGGACCAAGACTAAGACCAGATGATGTTATTTTCGATATAATATAAAACATTATAGTGGCCCAAATATACATCATTATTACCCGGAACAAAATATAAATAAACTCTCTAAGCACAAGTTTAGAGGTTATATAATAGTTAACAAGACTATTGCGCTACCGAAATTCCCTTGATTCATCATCAACAAGGGTAACATGCTTCTATGTGAGACACAGGTAACAATATCAATCAACAAGCATAACAGTAATAATATCGGCAATAGTGATAAATTCTATAACTGTAAGAGTAGTTGTAACATTCTTTAATTTAGTTTTACATCCAATACTTCCTATTGTAAAAATTAGTTTATTGGTGAAGATGTGCATGATGATCTTTAACTTAGTTAATTAACTTTTGAAAAGATGAATTAAACTTATCAATTTACACTTTGAGCTAGGTTGTTGTAACTTATATTAAAACCAATCTGGGATTGTATTGGATGGTGCACTGTGGGCCCGATCACTAGTCACAGGCCCAATGTAGGAATTTCGTATTAAATGGTGGACTGTGACCCGATCACTAGTCACAGGCCCAATGTAGGAATTTCGTATTGGATAGTGGACTGTGAGTTAGACTGACTGCTAGACACAGGCCCAATGTAGCAATTTCGTATTGGATGGTAGACTGTGAGCTAGACCGCTACACACAAGCCAAATATAGGAATTTCGTATTGAATGGTGGACAGAACATCGATTTCGTATTAACTGGTGAACAGAACATTGATTACAACAATTACGTTGCATGTTACAATAACTATAACACTAATGATTCGGGAATGATAATGATACGATATGGTAATGAAAGCAATGACACTTACGATGCTCTCGAAAAACATTTTGGAAATTTTACCCAAATCAGTAGATGGCAACTTGTGGGTCCCACTTGAAGCACCTAACAATAGGTATAAGGCTATTAAACGAGCGAGCCAAGATGACTATATATATATCATTAAAACCGTACAACGAGACGAATCCTAGTTGTAACCTCGTATGCACGAATCGGCCGATTCTGTGTGGAATCGGCCGATTTAAATCGGATCGGCGTCGTGCCGATCCGATTTCGGGGCCGACTCGGTCGGCCCCGAATCGGGCCATGAATCGGCGATTTTTGGCCGATTCTGACCGATTTAACTATGAATCGGAATCGGCCGATTTAAATCGGAATCGGTTTTTTTAGAAAACTACCAAAATACCCTAGGTATGATTTTTATTAAATTATTTAAGCATGGATAAAATGGTAATTTGGATTTTAAAAACCTAAAATCAAACCCGCTCCCCCCACGCCGCCGCTCGGTTTCCGCCCTCCGCCGTGCGTCCCCGACTCCGGACTCGCCGCCGACCAGGCTGCCGACCTCGCCGCCGACCTCGCAACGTCGCCGCCGACGTGTGGCCGGACCAAATCGAGCTGTGACACACTAATTGCCGCCGGCTCCGGGCCGCTGACTGTTCGTCCGACCAGGTTGCCGACATCCTCCGACATCGTCGCCGCGAGACTCGCCGCCGACCGGGCCGGCAGCGGCGGCAGGGGGTAAAGAGTGGCATTCTCGTAATTAAAAGTTAACTCGAGTCTCGAGTTAAAAATAATAATTAATTCTAAATAATTAAAAAAATCTTAAAAAATCTTAAAAAATATTTAAAAAATATCATAAACTATAATACACAGAATAATATCAAAATAACATCAATACCCAATTTTAATATATTTATATTATAAATTTTCAAATTATTATATAAAACCGATTAAATTAATTTAGACCGATTCAACTAAACCGATTCTTGGCCGATTCAGACCGATTCCGATTCTGATTCCGACTCCTTGGAAAACCGATTCCGATTCTGATTCTGATTCATGCAACCATGGTTGTAACTATGTAAAAGTTATCTAGAAATTCTGTTGTCTAAAAATCACGATAAAATATAAAATATCACATGACTCAACATGGTGATGTAAGCAGTATACACATTATACAATATTTCAAAAATATCAAGAACAATCAGAGACATCGTTCTAATAGTGATAAACCCATCAAACTAGTTAGTAAACACTTTAATAAGGTAAATGGTATATACATTTATTGATTGCTCGAATATTGATAATATTCGAAAAATAAATCAAATTTACTTGGAACAACACAAGTCAAAATAAGCCAATTCGAGTTAGTCAACAAATCAAACTTATTTGGAACAACCTAAGTCAAAATTAGCCGATTCGAGTTAGTCAATTGAGTTAAATCTTGGGCGAACCTCAAATTTTATACAAATTATTAATTTCAATTATTCATAGATGTCCATAGATGTCTTTCAGAGGAGAGGAGCGAGAACACAAGTTCTCAAAGGAATGAAGCCCATTACTGAAGCCGAAATACCCTTTTTGACATAGTGATTTCTTCTTTTGCAATTTATACGTTTCAGATAAAAGAACAGTGGACAACAAAACTACGATTTTGACTCTTTTTTTCTTTTTCTTTTTTTGTTGTAGTGGTCAAAGTACTTAGCGTTTTGGTTTGGTGAACAGAAATTTGGGGCCCCCTGAATCGCTAGTTCATTTCCCCGTCTTTCATGGCATCGCTGGTGGCGGCCGGTGGCGATTCACTCCAAACCAATTTTTTCTCAAGCAAACCATCCTCTACTGTGGCATGCGTTTCGATTTTACGAGCACAAAATTTAGACTCGAGTTTAGACTCCAATTATTAAACAATCGATGCTAAAATATTATCTAATTTGTGAACAATCTTTTTTGCGTAGTTAAGATCAAGAGCTGAACCGATAATTCTTGGTAATTTCGCTGTCACATTCAACGTGCAGGCCTCCTACGCCATATGTACTAATTTCGTTTGTTTTTGTTCAAATAAAAATTTTGCTTCCCCCAGTTGATGCCAGTCCACGTTAAGAAAAAACGTGCTGCCCGTGAATGTCCTTCTTCGATTGGACTCATCACTATTCCATTCGGATCTCTGCAGCAACCAGCGGACAGTGCAGTTCAAATCAATCATGAGTCGGTGAGCATTGTTTTGCAACGTGATTTTTTTAGTGAGAATCGTCGGCGCGTTTAATTAACACGCAAATTCCGATTTGCAATTATATTACGGCAACGACTTATATCTCGACTTTGCGAGAATAGGTACTAAAACAGACCAAATCCATACTATTTGGTAGCCTGTACAGAGGACAGGTTAAAATTTTTCTAGTGGGATTTTAATTTGTGACTCTTAAATTTTATTTATATCGATTAATTTGAGAATACCTGTTACCTTAAAATAGAAATTCTTATTATTCATATGTTTTATTAGCTATAATGTTATCTTTGATTTTTATTGGATCAGTATTTTTTCTAACTATTTGACGACTTGCAGGGAAATGTAATTATTTAATTATCAAGCAGTAAATGTAATGTCAACTTGCCAAATTATTATTATATATTGGCTAAATATAGGGGTGCTAAATGAGTGAATGAACCGACCTCAACTTGTGTTAGAACTCAACTCAAATAATTCGAAGTTCATTCAAACTCGACTCCAAATCGAATAAGTTTTACCCACAACCTCCTTAGACTTGAATACCAACCATCTAAGTTATTTCACTATGTTATTATTATATTGTATATAAATAAATATAACTAATTATAATTAAACTTATTAGTGTATATATATATATATATAATATAAAGACTATATTATTATATTATTTTATTGAGTCGAATTACGAGTTATAATTGAGTCGAGTCATGTCAACACTACCTTCTTCAAACTCGACCGGAAGGGTTTGAGTTTGAGCTCGAGTATTTAAATATCTAGTTTTAAGTCAAGTCGAGTCGAATGCCAAATATTCACAAGCTGACTCACTTAATTAGCATCCCTAGCTAAAAGTGTCCGTCGACACCTCCTCTTTAACCATCCAATACGAGATATATCTCTACCATCCTCTCTTGATCTTTTGAAAAACAACAACTGAAACCAGAAACTAGTTACTCGCCGATCTCTAATAATATTTTAAAGTGATGTTGTTGATAATCTTAAATCTTTAAATTAATTATTTTTATTATAAATAACAAAATGCCTAACTTGAACTTTTTATAACTACCACGTTATCAAATCTCATTACTAATAAATATCATTAGTCTCCTGTAAAATGTTTGACGTGTTTGTATGTTAGATCTGCCTATAGTAAAATGTTTGGCGTGCTTGTATGTGGGATATGTGTTGCATTTGTCTTAGATCTTAGATAGAAAGTGCGAGTTGTATGAAAGATTCCACGGGACGTAACCACTAAGGTAAAAAGGGCCATAGACGGGATTTTGCAATTTTTTTCTTTAATTTAATAATGAAAATGATATAGTATTGTCTGGAATGAGAAGGTTTTTACAAAGATGAGTATTCCGAAATAATTATGTGATCCATACCATTATGTTATTTTGTTTCAAAGTCATCCGCCCGGATGTCCATATGGCCCGTTCTCTGTCCAATCAAGGACGTTGTTACAACTTACAAATAGTGAGAGGGGGTGAGCCCAAAAAAAATTGCATGTGTATGTATTCTATAATAAATGGAAACCTTATTTTGTAATAAAAAATAGAATTCTTGCTCGTAAGAAAGTATTAAAAATACAGGTTAAATCTACGGGTCACTCCACCATAGAACATTATAATACATTATACATTATAAATATCTCAACAATTTTAGGAAAGAAGGACTATTCACTTTTCGTAGAAATGTGGTATGTTTGGTCATATGTGTTTACCAGCTCACAATGATAACAACCTTACAGGCATCATTTTAAGCGGGTGCTATAGATACATGACGTTAGAAATTTCTATTTTTTTCCCTCGCCACTAACTTAGACCATGTTCGTTTAATTTAATGTTCATAAAAACTGTACATTGAGAAATAGATAAACTCACTCATGACATCTTCAGGACGAGCATTTTTTCCTAATTTGAATCCCCCAAAAAGACATGCTTCTGCATTGGCTAAGCCTCAAGGACATGGCCTCCATTTTCCAAAGTAATTCCAAGGTATTAGGATTGGTGATCGTTGGACAAAAACAGTCCGTCGATGTGGGTGATGAGCTGCCCCTCTTTGAAAAAAACGGTGGCTTCTACAAATTCCACCTCCTCCCTTTGACTTACGGAGGTTGCGTGGCGGCCTTACTATCTCATATCAACAGCAAATTCATTAACAATAAAAATAACAATAATACCAAAAAACAAGTCAAAGATTCACGATTAAAGATACACGAGTATCCACGTGGGTATATATATATAAAATCACAAAGAAAAAACATTTTGGATTTACCAGCTTTAAATTCATGCAATTAAAAAATTAAATCAAGTTAAATCAAATTTGAAACAGGTGGGAAATCTACACTTGAACTATAAGAAGAATCCTATATAAAAGTTAATCTAGTTGAAATTTATATCATCCATAAGATAAACAACTTGCTTTGCCATTAAAAGATACCTGTAACCAATAAAACTACAAAGGTATTGTCCAGTCTATCAATTTTTATTAATTAATAAAAGATAAATTAAAAATAGTTTATGTAAGTGATTTAACCAACTAAAATATAATAAAAAAGAATAAATCATATTATTATGTTTTATTTCTCTATTTAATTAAAATTTATCTTTAAAATCAAATTATATTTCTAAAACATCAAATTATTTCAATCTATTTTATTATTTAATGAATTATACAATTAAAATTTAGTTTTAGCATTTGCAAAATAAACCATTAAGAAAAGGTTCTCTGCAGCAATAGGGACAAAAGAGAACGGTCGTCATAGCCCTACAAAGTTTAACACATGACTAATCTCCAAATAATACGGAGCTTTAAAAAAAAATGGAGCATGATTAAGTTGACAATGGCGGTGCTTCTTCTTCCTAATCTCTGAGCTAACCAACAAGCAAAACTCCATAAATCACTCATGCTCGAGTTGACGAATGTCGAAGCAAAGAAGGTGGCGCACGAAAGTGCACTTGAAAGATCCTCTTGCCGTCCTCCATGGGTAGGTAGTATAACATATACATCCTCGGTTCAAACGCTAAGCATAGCAAATCTGCGACCGACTACGTCTTTCCTTACACGCCTTCTTTTCCTTCCTCCCCACTCTTTTCTCTTTGTCCTTTTTTTCTTTCCCTCTTTTCTATCAAGTTCAGTTCTTAGTTAGCGAGTAGGAGATCAGACCCAGTTTTTTTCTGGGCTGTTAGAAGGTTTTTTAGGATTGTTTGTTGATTTATTTGAGTTGAGGGAGATGGTTTCTGCTGCTCTGTTGCTTCTCCCTGGGCCGTTGAAGGTGTCTTCTCTTCCATGGCAGCAGCCAAAGAGCTCTTCTTCTTCTCTCTTTTTGGATGAAAAGAAGCTCGTCAAGAGACGTCGCTCCATAGTCCCGGTAAATATGACTTTCTAATACTGTTTGGTTCTGTTTGATGGTTAATTTCAATGCTATCTTGGGTCTTTACTCTGTTCTTTTTAATTTTATCATTTGTTTTTTTTTAATGTTTGGTTTCTGATGTTATGAAGGTTGCGAGATTGTTTGGGCCGGCCATATTTGAATCGTCGAAGCTCAACGTCTTGTTTCTTGGTGTGGGCGAGGAGAAGCACCCGGGGAACCTACCCAGGACCTATACCTTGACACACAGTGATGTCACCTCCAAGATAACTCTTGCCGTCTCTCAGACAATCAATCGAGCTCAGGTCTCATATATCAATTGCTTGGAATTACTTCTCTTTCAACCTCTCTAATCACTTTCCTGTTCTATATCGCTTAATCTTAATCATGTTTGATTTATATCTCTGTGCTATGGACTCTGTAGAAGAAGAATCCTCTGTTTTTGTTGAATGACCTTTTGAAACTCTTGAAATTTTTCCTATTCTGCTTGTTCAGAAAAAATATGGTTCGCATGGATCATGTTCGGCTCTTCTTCTTCTTAAATTAATCATATACAAAACGAAATCGACACGACTGTTTTGTAATATTCTTTACGCCGTGAAATCTCTTGACAACTTTATGTTAAAAGCAGTTGCAAGGGTGGTACAACAGGCTACAGAGGGACGAGGTGGTGGCTCATTGGAAGAAGGTGAAGGGGAAGATGTCCCTCCATGTCCACTGTCACATAAGCGGCGGCCACTTCCTCCTCGACTTCATCGCCAAGCTCCGCCATTACATCTTTTGCAAGGAGCTCCCAGTGGTAAGCAAAAGCAATCGACTCAATATAATTAGTAAAACCCCCACCCACCAAACCAAACCATACCAACCAATGCTACTACCATCAATATTTGTAACATGTACACACAACTGCACAGGTTTTGATGGCCTTCGTCCACGGCGACGGCAACCTCTTCAACGCCCACCCGGAGCTGGAGGAAGCCATGGTGTGGGTCTACTTCCAGTCCAACCTCCAAGAATACAATAGGGTGGAGTGCTGGGGGCCGCTCAGAGAAGCAGCGGTCAGAGGTGGTGCTTGGGCAGAGCAACCCACCAAGGAAAGCCCGCCGCCAGAGCCATGCTGCATGGAGTGCAGCTGCTGCTTCCCTCCGGCGAGCCTGATCCCATGGCCCCATGATTTGCCAGATCACGAGGGCGAAATCCAGCTCTCAAACGTTGCTACAGATTGACGGGGTGATCTTTATTAACAATTTGTGTAGAAGGAACCAAGATCCTTCAATGAATCAAAACATGTACATAATAATGTTTTAGAGGTTGGTAAATTTAACGTACTGGAGACAAGAAGTTGGGTAGATTAGTTGTGCACATGAAGCTCACCATTGTCTATTGGTTGGTTTGGGGCGGGATGGAATGGGGTGCATGGTGCTTGTGGATGTGAGATTGTGTCGTCATTGTGGGTCTCAAATCTTCTTGTCTATTCTTATTGATTAATTAATATACATCAGCTTTGTGGTGGGTCTCAAATCTTCTTGTTGGTTCTTATTGATTAATTAATATAAATCAGCATTTGTGAACTATTCTCAGAGGAATTTTTTTTCAAAGCAATCTAACATTATTTCATTTTACACGCTTCTCAAAAATTTTGCCGTGTTATTTGATGAAGGTATTCTTTTGCATGCCACAGTTTTGGCTACGTGGTAATTAATGGCCATTTTATGAACATCTTCAGAATGGACGAAAATCTCCGGCCATTAATTAATTAATTTAAAAATTATTATTATTTTTATAAAGTTACTCCCTCCTTTAGGTAGTTGAATATTTAAACTTTGCTCTTGAAATATGTTATAACGACGTTCTTGACCCATGCTATTAAATAATAAGAGTAGGTATTAGTTATGTTCAAAAAAATTTGACTTAATTACTTATATGTGGACGTAGATAAAAAAGGTGGTAGTGAACGTTGGTATTGTATTATATTATGTAATCTACCATTGATTAATTTCAAAGAGAAAGGAAATAAAAATATGAAAAATATAGTTGACGTGTAAACTTAAGTAATTTGTTTAAACTATGACTATTTATTTACAATCCATTTGCTTCTAAAGGATTTCCTAGCATGAATATAATTATCAATAAAAATTATTAAATTTTAAGATACATGCAATTTAATTATCACACACACGTATATATATATATATATATATATATATATTATATGAATATTTTTTAAAATGTGAACTTTAATTAAGATTGACAATTTTTTATCTAATAATTCACATTGGATTGTTATCACATTGGGTAGTTATTTATAAAAATAATATAACTACCCATCATAACTCATCAATTTAAATCATAAAGTTTGCATTTAAAAGAAATTCACACTTTATCATTTTCATATATATATATATATATATATATATAATAATATATATATAAACTTTATCTCAGCCAAAGGGAGAGACAATTTTCTACCCCAAATTTTAATCTAAATTATTTAATCATAAGGACAGATTAGATTTGATGAAAAAAAGAAAAAAATCCACTCTGTTTATTGTGTGTTGTCAACGGCCATTTTCGGTAGGCCATGGTAGTGAAATGACCATCAATTAGTCTTTTTTAAAAAAAAAAATACGGTGGCATGATATGGCCATTTGCCAATCTAATCTTATTGGTGGGTGCTAGGTTTGGCCGCCCGTGGCCACGCGATTGCCATCGGCACAATAGTTGTTTTTTTTTTTAAGAATTGATTTGGCCTATCTTTGTACTCAGACAATCAAGATCAAACTTTGAGGCAAAAAAATTATCAGTGGATGAGTCACCCAATTATCTCATATATATATATATATATATGTATGTGTGTGTTTGACCGCTAATAAATAGAATCTCTAAAACCATAATCGCCTTACAAAAATACTCAAGATGAGCAGTTCTTCCGAAAAAAAATTGTTCAGTATGATATAGGGCACAAATCTTGAGTATTTTATGTTTATTTTTTAGTTAAAAAAGTTATTGGACATTTTTAAATGGGAAAAAATTAAATGATATACATTTAATACAACTTATATGAGCTATTTATATTTAATTAATTTTTTTAATAGATTACACAAAATAGTATTTATATATATTAAAATTAGGGTCCATAAATAAGAGGTTGGTAAAATTTTATCTTTTTTTATATTATTATGACATACTTTTAAATTTTGAAAAGATTCATAAATTGATAGATGTTTTGAAATTAATTTTTATTATAATTATTTTGATAATTAAGATAAAAAGGAATAAAAACATTAGAATGTGTTGAAATTTAAAATACCCTTATTATTTATTCTGTTATTTGTCTATGTAATTTTTGAATTATAAGACCTACTAAATTACTCAAAATAAAAAAATGTAGCTCATATAGGATTTGTGAGGTATAACTCATATATATATACATTTATATATATATATATACTAAGAGTTAATTTGTTGTAACTTATACAAAAATGTGGGCCTATGATAAGCATTTCCAACATGAATAATGATGGAAATGTCGGACATTCAGGCCAATATTTCAAGTATTTTCTATTTCCAAGTTTCTTTTCTTGCAGTGCATGACGATGTACAAGAAAAAGTACATAGCTTTCAGGCCACATGAGGTGCAGTTTTTCTTTCAAAAGCAGCAATTTATTTCACTTAAAGAGAAAGATGCAAATGACTGACAGCACTGGCAGTAGAGACAAAAGGAGTAAAAGCAACACATATAAATCAATACATATAAATTTTAACAAAATTTTCTACAGATAAATTAATTGGATCTAAAAATTTCAAATGAACAAGCTCAAGAGACATCCTTCTTCCATATAAGAAAATAAAGAAGGATTCGCCACATCAATCCTTTAAGAGAAACGCTCCCCTCAAAATGGCCTACAAAATTATCAAAGGCCAAGGAAAGAAAACTTTCGAGTCGGCAGAAAGAGCGTCCATTGGCCCATGGTCCATGTCCGGCATATTCAACCAAATTGACGCTCGCCACGTTTCACATGTGGGCAAATGGTCCATCTAATTAGGCGATGGGCTGTCAATTTATGTTACTGTATTTCATGGAAGAAAAGAATGTAAACGTAGTTGAATCAAAAGCGAATCTTTCCACAAATATACAAGTGAAGGAGACAACTATCAACTCATCAGTCAAATTGTGCGAACACTGCAAATTAAGAAGAATGATGCAGATACTTTGACAATGTCCTCCCCCATTGATTTTATTCCGACTTTGGTTCCCTCTTCTAATCCTCAAAACTGCTTGAACTTAGATTTCCATGCTTGGGAAATTTTTTTTTACGGGTACATGCTACTCCTTTAACAGAACCATAGATGGTAAAGAACTTCGCAATCCAATATATCGCATCAAAACAAGTACACTTGACTTAAAAAATACATAGCGAAGAACAATATGTCGAGTCAAGCGACACCATACATTTTAAGAATACATAGCGAACAGAAAATAACAGCGGGGATGCAAACATATCTCAAAATCTATGGTGATATCATCATCCAGGTTACATTACAATTTACAGGAAAAATGTGGTCTTCCAGTTATGTCACAATGGGCATATCTCGCAGGAGATGAGCTTAAAATGTCCCTAATCTGTTTATTTAGAATTCAGGAAACCTCCATCTAAATCACTCCTTTTGTTGAATGTTCATCATGCATCCACGTCTTACAGTGACAGAGACACCGTATCTTGAGACTACCATAAGGCCATCAATGGGATTCAAAATACTTACCCCATAAGATAAACCAATCACTGAAGCTACCAAAACCACTCATGCCTTGAATCTACTGCTTTCACATCAGTAGGTATTAGAGGCATTGTTCCATAAAGGGAAACAAAGTCATTCAGACATTTGTTTCTCCTTTTGTTATGTTCTTTCAAGCTGCTAATCCCAGAGGATCCAATCTCATATATCTTTCCTGTACATCACAAAACAATATCTAGTCAGACGGATAACAAACAGCAGCACATTTGTCATACCCTCAAACTTCTTACATAGACAGCTTGTTTCTGTTGACTGACTGCAAATAACTAATTCACAGATGTTCAGAATAAACAATTCGAATTTCAACATGATGTTCTCGAACAAAAATTCCAACAGCAGGTTCAAAAAGAAAACAAAAAATATCTAAAAAATTGCAACATTCTAATATGTATACTTACTAAGACAAAGGAATCCAATGTATTATGAATGCCCACACTCATCAGTCATTGGTTGACTAAACAGCTTATTCCAACTGAATCGTTAGAAAGTATTTTTTATACCTAAAATAGAACTAACCTTTAACCCAGACAGGTGGAGCATTAGTCGCATTTGCAATGAGTAGAGACATAGCAATGTCCTCACAATTCCTACAACACAGACAAATAAATCCTCATTATTCATCTGCTGAGTAGTATATGAAAATTTATTCTTCTTCTTCCATCTAATACACAATGGCTGTTGGGGACCTAGATCATAAATTAGGATCCACATGATTACAAATAGCAAAGTTATGGGTAGACAAATGTCCTTCCTCATGCCAACCCCCTCTTCCTAAAACGGGCTTGGGAAATGAAAATTTATCTCACAAAATATTTCAGCAAACGACAGTATTTGTTGTATTCATGGAACAGGTGAACTATAACTTTTTAATTGAGCTGTTTCTTCTTTTGACCAGACTTCAAACACAGATTCTACCAGTTCAATAGTGAGATATAATTACAATAAGAGTCTTAAATACACGTGGAAACAATAGGTGTGCTGCTATATTTTAAAACATAATTTTAGATTATAAACTAACCTTTCCCTTGTTACATAATCATGAATAGAAGATGGCATATTGTATGTGTATAAATCCAAGTACTTCTTGTGAAAAAAGGCTGCTTTTGACAGGACCATACTATAAGTACCCATCCACCAGACTGACCACCAGCCACCATAATTATAATATATCACACCATCCTTCTGCAGTGATGAAAGAAAAATGTGAAGTGCAAGATAAAGGAATATACCTAAAGAAAAAGTTTCAAATATTTAAATACAAGATAGTGCCTTTTCTGCAAGCACGAAAGTTCCACATAGCAGCAAATTTCAGGCCAGCTTAATATTAAATAGAATGAACCACGTAATAAAGGCAGGCTGGCTGGTTTATCCGAAATAGAATGAAACATGTAACAACTGGCAAACAAACAGTAACTTTCAAGTTCCTAAATCTAACAAGATCCACCAAAAAATCTTAAATGTAGTGGCACACCTCTTCATCAGCCCAATGCATACGAGGAACAAACCCGACCATTGCATCTGATGCACTCTGCCATACACTGAAGGCAAAATCCATGGTAGGACACGGGACAATTACATCATCATCCACCGAAAATATAGCATCTGTTCTTAGGTCCTTAATAGGCTTGAATCTGTTGTTTAAATTATCTTCTTCATTAAGGTCAAACCTAAAATTAGGCTTATGGGCATTCTGAGACTTTGAGAGCACAATCTTCCGAAGATATTCCTTCAAATTATCTGATGGAGGGTCACTCACTCCATACTACATGTATGGCATCGGTTCCGCTACAAGATGCATAATGAGCAACAGTTTGCTTGAGAAGAGAGTTGCGCTTCCACGTATTAATAAGGACTGTATAGCCACCTCTACAAGTAAAAAGAAGAGAATAGAGTTATTTCATGGTAGAGTAACCAATAAAATTGAAAAATGCCAGATTCCACTCCAAGTTCAAATTGGTACTTACCACATACTATGAACTAGTAAAAAGCTTTTTGCACTAGGTAAATCCTAAGAACCTTAGGAAATACAATAGGAATGAAAAAAATAAGAGCAATTCACAGTGTTGATGGGATTAAGTATACATCCATATTAGATAAGTAATCATTATTTCCATAAAATCATTGAAATGATTATCCAATCAACAGAGAAAAATTTATAGGTATTCTCTAGCAGGCATACAAGTTTCATAGAAAGTCGAGTCACTAGCATAAAAAAAGGAGAATCTCAGACAAGGTACTGAATTGAACCTCACAAACAGGAACATATAAAGATGCAGAAATCTTGATCATTAAATTGCCAAATAGTCAACTGAGAACTTCTGGTAAAGAAGAAAGTCAAGTATAAATTATGTACCAATAGCATTCACGACAGATCATTAAACTGAAATGCATTTCATTATAAAATCAATCCTAACATATCCCCAGTTCAATCCATGAATCTCCATATCAAAATATTACAACCCAAATGAAGGCCGCTTAATAATTCAATAAAAAATAACGCTTTCAATCACACAAAATAAACCAACTTTTGAATTCTGAATAACCCCACCTCCCCCATTTCCCCTAAAATAAACAACTATCAATCAACAGTTGACCATGTTCACTTTAAATTCCATCCCACTCATCAACAAATAATCACAAAAGAAAGAGAATTAACTAACTAAAACCAAAATTGGCCATTAAACCAAATAAATACCACTACCAATTTTTTTTAAAAAACTAATAAATAAAATAAAATAAAAAAAAATGCAATTTTTCCTTACCACTTAAATCAGCAAACTCACCTTGTAGGCGAAAAGACGGACGAAGGTGGGTGCGGATCCCAGCCCATGAGCGACCCGATCCTGCCCACGATGAGGAAGAAGGCGAAGACCCCGCAGGAGGCGAGGAGGATCCTCACCTTGGCGCCGGCGCCGAGGACCGCCCGGAGGCGGCGCACGGAGACGGCGGACCACCGGCTGTTGTAGGCGCCACGCGTGGCGGCCTTCTCCTTTGCCGGCGAGTAGGGGCCACCGCTGTTCACGCCGACACCGCCAAGGGCCAGCACGGCGTCCCTGGTCCCCATCAAGGCCGCCATGGCCAACCCGCTAACGAACGCCGCCGCCCAGTCGCCGGAGAAGAATGCCGATCACCGGAAAATATCAGAAGAGCGTGGCAACGGCCACATTTTCCGGGGCGGGTCTTTTGCACGCCCAGAACAAGAATCCGACACCGGAAAGATGTCAATTCGACAACAGGGAATTACCTTTATGCCCGTCCCCCTCCACCTTTTTTTTTTTCAGTTTTCTATTTTAAGCGCAACTCTTTTCTTTTCTTATTTATAATTTAGTACATGACTTATTAATAATATATATATATATATATATATAAAAATATATAAAATTGATTTTAAAAAAACATTTCTATTATTCGAGCAACAAACGCCGGTCACTCAAATAAATAAAAAGATTGAGCAGAGTGGAAAAAAAATTAAAAAAAATAAAGGTCAAACCAATCGAGTGGGTAGAAATACGAAATTATTTAAATTAATTGACAAATCTATACAATTGATAGTCACAATTTGTTAATTTTATACTCTTTCGTAAATTACAAGATTTAATAAAATTTTAACACTTTTTTAGCTTGTCTTGGGGTGCATGCCTGAGTTTGAAGCTCCGAGAACGAACTCTGGTCATCTTTAAGAAAAATCTAATGTTTTTTAAATGATATAAAAAATATTAACGACAGAAAAACGGTAGGATGACGAGTTTTAATCAGGGAAGGGCGTCAAGATTAATTTCTAAAACAAACTCGGGCGGCTTTGCTGGCCTCCAACGTAACTGTTCCCTGGCCTGTTGGATCTTGATGGGACAGAAAGTGGACACGATAGGGACAAATGGGCCGAGGCGGTCGCGGGCAGAAGGGTAAGCGGATCTAGGCCTTTTTAATCCACTTCTGCTATCTTCTCTTCTCGACGTCAAAATCAAATGCTTCTCGACGGCGGCCGCACGTCTCCTCTGATCAGACCTGCTTCCGGCAAGGGTAGCACCTCGGGGCTCCAAGGCAGCAACAAAGGATTCTCCAGTGGCATTTCAACTCTTCTCCTCTGCGAGATTTGACGGTGCGGCGGCGGCAAGGCTAACCTCCAAGTCTTCAAGGCTTCGGCACGTCGCCAGTCGACAGATGGGCACACAA
The DNA here is from genome assembly GCA_033002965.1 of Piper betle. Taxonomy (NCBI): domain Eukaryota; kingdom Viridiplantae; phylum Streptophyta; class Magnoliopsida; order Piperales; family Piperaceae; genus Piper; species Piper betle. Next base: position 21,389 of record JAURVB010000046.1, on the reverse strand, counting down.
TCTGGTGGATGGCTTCACGTCATACCGGCACAGCTCAGACGGGCAGCAACACGTGCTTTTGGTGCACTTCGTGGCAATGCAACAACTTTTTGACTACTTGGTGTCTCCTTGGTGCAGCGGGGCGTGCGAGTAGATAAAGCAGCAAGATGGCAGCAGGAGGTAAAGCTTTGGCAACGCGTATCTCGGCAGAGCTCCAAGCATCGGTGAAATGATTTCCACAGCAGCACAGCAGTGAGTAGGTGCTACAACAAGGAAGCAAGGCGTTGGCAGTGAGGGATGGCAGCAACGTGACTCTCGGCTTTGCAGCAAGGACGCCGGCAAGCTCCCCTTCGAGAAGATTTGCTGCTGAGAGGCAGTGATAGGAACAATTTAACTCCAAGATAATATCCAGCGGTGATGATGATCATCAAGCAACAACACGTCGGAGTTGGATGGCACTCTCTGCAACTCCTCAAAAGCTCTCCAAAGCGATGGCGATGAGCAGGGACTGTGGTTCCTTTTTCCTCCACGAGAGCAGCGACTAAGTGGCAAGCGGCTGCAACGGGTGCTTCAATTCGGCAATGAAAGCTCCGACCTTTCACAACGCAGCAGCAAAGCGGCAGTGGGGTCTCCCCCAGGTGTGCATAAGGAAGGCTTCAACAGCAGCGGCTCCTTGCTTCTCCCCTTCGTGGTCCTTTCTAGAAGCGAGGCAATAAGTGGCAAGGCAGTGATCTTCCGGCGTTGGCTTGCTCCCAGCAAAGTGAGTCTCTGACCGGCGAGGGCGAGGCTTTTCACTCCATAGTGACGCGACTTTCCACTTCACGGCCAACAACGAGAAAGGGATGAGGCAAGGTAGGACCCCAAAGCTACTGTGCAATCTTTTGCAGCTACTCTCCAGCAACAAGATGTGGCAGCAACGCCTTTCCTTGGCCAAGCAGCGGGGACGGTGGACAGTAGCAGAACTCCTCCTCGGCAAGGTAGGGCTTCACGACCCGCTCCGACAGGTGCAAGCTTCCTTCCTTCCAAGCAGCAGCGGCGGCGTGAGGCTCCTACGACAAGGACAGGACGACGGGGCAACGAATGAGCAGCAACGTTCCGTGGTGCAGATCCGGCAGGCAATGCTCCTGCACTTTGCGGCAGTGGCGGTAGTCTCCCTCCAAAACTCCAAGGGGGACAGCAGCACTCGCAGGGGGCAAGGTTACAACCAATTCTCATAAAATCAGTAACAATTCAAAAAATCCTCATTTTGGTTGAAACAATATAACAGTAAAATCTCTAACAATAAAATTTTATATATTTTCGGGAGATTTTTAATAACCACCAATCTTCTATGGGCTAGCGATCTTGCCTCCATGTATCTGTATTTAGGGGGTGCGGACGTCCAAAATATTGAGTCCAACTGAATTTAAACTGAATTTAAAGTATGTTTAATCGAATTCAACCGAATAAAATAAATTACGTATGAATATTTTTTTGTCCGACCAAATGACTAATCGATTGTCCACTCAAAGCGCATCTGCTTGCTCTTTTCTTTAGCTAACTTTGTGCAGGAACAAGCAAAGTGAGCTAAAGAGTTACTTGCACACTAGGGCGCTCACGTTTTTAGCTAGGCTGGAACTAGGGGCTTGTTTAGGTTGTGGCAAAGAGGGCTTAATTGGTGGGCTCTCGAGACATGTACCCAATATTCCAAGGCAAAAGTGGCAGAAGGCGCGAAAGGAACAAACAACGGTTGTGTGAAAGCCGGGAGATTCGGTATAGCAGCTCACGTTCATTTGCGCTGCGCATTCCTGCTGGACTAGATACTTGTTAGTTATAGGAAGAAGTATGGTTCTGAAAGTGACTTTGGTTCCGATATTTTATATCAATAACATAATATTTTAAATATTTGTGAGGCTAATATTATATTTTATAAAAATTTTACATCATAATATATAATAAAATTAATTAATTTTATAAATAAAATTGATAATTAATATTTAAAATAATCCAAAATAACTTACATAATAAAAAGATAAAAATCTCTTATATTTAAGAATTTAAAATAATACATTCACATGAATAAAAATTATAATGATAAAAAAATAAATATTAAAAAACTATATCAAAAATAAAAAATATAAATTACATCACAATTTCAAATATTTCTTCTGATAAGCTTTAAAGATTACGACCAAATTTCTCATGACAGACTATACACAGCCGCAATATAAAGAATATAAAGAAATCTAGAGAAGCCTGAGAAAACCATCAACTCAACAAGAAGAAGAAATTGACCTCAAAGTATTGCGAGATACTCTTGCTCTGAGGCGACTCCTTAGCGAAGTACCACTGAACAATGGTGCCGCTAATCACATGCGACTCCGCCTCCACCATGGTCGTTGCAGTCCATACCATCGTCACAACCACCAATGCAAAGAACGCCGGCACCTGTTGGCCCTTTGGGCCCCAAAAGGGACTTTAAACAACTAAAAGAAATTCACAATAAGTGTTACATGCTCTATTAATCCAAAAGTTAACTTAAGGAACCTATATACAAGTTACCAACAACCTCTACAACCAATGTGGGACAAACCCAACAACTCTCCTTCACACATCGGACGTGGCCCGAAACCATCACCATCTAACAACTCCCCTTAAATCAGACGGCACCCATCTGACAAACTCCCCTTAAATCATCAGGTGGAACCCATGAAGGAAACAACAACAATCAGCGTAGGCAAATTCAGCTCGAACTTGGCTCTGATACCACTTGTTAGGATTTTATTACAAAAAATCTAAGAACTCCTTGTTATATATTTTGACAAGGTAACCAATAAAGGATAAAAAATAGATGACACACAAAATCTAAAGTGGAAACTTTCTAATTGAAAGAAAACCACAACCAAAGACATGATATGAGTAAAAATACTCATAAATACAAATCAGACTAATAACAAGATCTGAAAAAATACAACTCTTGAAAAATTGAGAAAAATAACATCTCAAAATAAAAATAGATCAACTTGACACTATGGAATACGACCCCACCTCAACTTGAGATGATGAAAAATTTCTCCAAACTCTCCCTTTTATGAGAGAAACCACTCCCCAATACATGTGAAAAACTCCACCCAAAATATGTAGAAAATTCTACCCAAAGTGTGAAAAACTCCACCCTAATAAACGTAGAATACTCTACCCAAATGAGTAACACTACTCCCAATTATAAACCATAGACAAAAGGTAGAGAAAGAAAAGAAATTAACTACTGTTGATCTTGTCGAAGAATCCAAAGTCATATCTTCTCCTCACAACGAACAATTTCCTTTTTTTCTCCAACATGCACCACCAATGGTGACCCTGTCTATATCTATAACCTCTCATGTCTCCCCTAAAGGAGAACACTCCATGGAACTTCCCCAAAGGGAAAACACACTAAACACATATGTCTAACCACATATTTATATACTAGAGATATAAAACACCTTTTGGAAATGAAGAGTCAACTCCAAACACTACTTCCTAAGCATTGGAATCCTCATCAATGAGTTTTTTCTCATATTCTACTAATTCTCATCGAATTCCTTATACCTCTTGAATTACCTTCATGTCTTCATTATTTCCCATGTGATTAAACGTTTTTTCATAGGAGGAAATATCTCCAGCAGCACCCACCCATCCTCCTTCCAAGCACAGTAATACTCCCCATCGGATCCCACCTTCGACACCACCCTCCCATTCTCCGGCGCAAATACCAAAAACACAACAAAGGGCACGAAGTAGACGATCAAACCGATCCCTAGCCGGATCAGAACCACGAAAAGCTTCAAATTTTCCCCCAAATCATGCGCCCTAGTTTGGATGATCCAAATGGTGAGCTCGATCCGTTGCCAATTGGCGATGATGATCCACACAATGACGCCGATTATATAAATGACGATGAGGAGGATGAGGATGCGATAGGCGAGGGGGAAGGCGTCGCGGCAAGAGGCGGAGTGCATGCAAGCGACAAACCAGAAGACGTTGATTAAGGCCGGGATGATGACGAAGAAGGGGGTAGACGATCTGCTTGGCGGAGCGCCGGAGAGACCAGAGGAGGAGGAGATAGAGCAGCACGGCGAGGATCAGGGTGGCACGCAGGGCGGCGGACGGGGTGGGTTTGCAAGCGGCGGTGGAGCTATGAACCGGACCGGTTAGGGTTGGTTTTTTATTTCGGGCCGATGAACAACTTAGACAATGACGTGGTCGGCAAATTTTATCCAATGAAATGTCAGACAAACATGTACATAATTTGTCGACATCTGTCCGATTTAATAATGCCATTTAATTGGGCTGAATAAAATAAGTACATATAACTATATTATTTTAAATAAAATTAATAAATATTTATTTATTTTTAAAAAATATAATTATATACACATATTAAATTTTAAATTAATTTTAATTTTAATGGCAAATAAATTTAATAATTAAATTAAAATTATCTTTAAAAAAGTTTTAATTCAAATAAAATTATACTTTTAATTTTTTTGTTTAATAATAAATAATAATGTATAAATAAATAAATAAAAATAAAAATTAAATATGTATTATTAAGTAATAAATTTTAATTTGAGTGATATAATTATAAATATATTAAAATTTATTCGTATTTCAAAATTCATAGTTTTTGTAAAATGGTAACAAGATTTTGTATTAAAACTTGGAGCACTACTCTTAATCATTTAAAATGAAAATGAGCATAGTCCTTGCAAAACCTACTAATCCAATGAAACTTAGGAGTAAAAGTTACATCTTTACTAGATAAAACAATTACGTTAAATTCAATTTGCTAACAACAAGCAACATCAACATGCCCATTAAGAAACTCTATAATACTTTTTTTGTCAGAAGTAAAACAAAATTGTCCCATGGAGACTTTGGGAAGCAAGTTGAAAAGCAAGTCGCATTGCCATGGATTCTGCATATTCAACATTCTTATCCTGAGCACTTGCAGCTGCATGAAAACATGGATTACAGGTAATAGTTGACCAACAAACAACAGCCCCAACCCATATTTATTTGTGAGGAATAACTTGCTCGTCTATTGTCTTTTTAACCGATCAGCCTACCGAGACAATTTTAGTAAGTCGTCATATTCCTTGGAGAACCAATGGTTCCTTCCAGTACCATAGACTTATGGCGAATGCCATTTATCAATTTTGTCAAATCGAATTTATTTATCTTTCCATTAATCAGGTCATTACGAGTTTTCCAAATAAAGTGCAAGGCTACTAGAAACATGATAAAAAGGCACATTATTCTCATAAAGCTGTTGATAAAGTTTTATGAGGTGAATATGAGTTGAGATCACCCATGCATCTGCTAAAAATCCACACAATGACACAATGCAAATAGAGGGCTCATGCTACTTTACATCGATGAAATAAATGAAGAATTGATTGATCTTCTCCACAAAATATACATTTATTTTCAACTGAGATTCTATTCTTCCTTAGATTGTCCATTGTAGGTAAAGCATTGCGAGCCAAGTGCCAACCAAACATGTGCAACGTGGTATAACACCAAATTTCAATCAAGATTTCCAAATGGAATCATGAGCCAATGCTTTATACATTCTTCTAACAATAAAACACTCATCTTTGACTGCTGTCTAAAATATTTTATCAATTCAAAAAGGGGATAGACAAAGTGAAGGTTTAAGACTCTTGGTGCAAGGAAGAAAACCAGGCGCAAGGAAGAAAACGAAGAGATCACCGGAAAATGAGGAAGTCTTTTTGGACTTTATTGAATGTTTTCTTCACCTATAAATATTGTACTTCATTTTAGTGTACACAAAACACACAATGTTTTGCCACAAGGAAGAGAGTCATGAGTGCTAGAGGCAACTATTGCTTTTAAGGTGAGAGGTACAGAGATTGAAAAATCATAACTATTTTAATCTTTCTCATAGTGAAATTACTCTTCTTTGTAAATTGTACCGTTTGTCATCCATGTTAATTTCAGGTGTGTTCTTGCTTATTTCTCTCTATAGTGCTGTTAATTATTGCTTGATTATTAGATTTTATTATGCTTGGTTTGGTATTGATGCATTCTCTAACAAGTTTTAGCCACAATAACTTGGTATCGAGAGTGTAATTTGTCGGTATTCCAATGGATATCAAGCCGACAAATATCAAAAATGATATAGAGAAGTTCAATGGCAAGAACAGTTCTCTTATGGCAAAGGAGGATGCTCGATTTGCTATCACAACAAGGAATTCTCATAGCGCTCTATGGTATAAAGAAGAGGCCTGAGACCATAAGTGACGATGATTAGGAGGAATTAGAGACAAGGGTGTGTGGGGTAATCAAGTTAAGTTCGGCTGATGATATTGTCTATCCTTTACTTTAAATAAAGTCAACTCCAAGTTGTGGTCAAAATTGGGGAGTTTCTACATGACAGTCTTTAACTAGTAAGTACCTCAAAAAGCAATTGTATTTCATGAAGATAATTGATTTTGATTCTTTACAAATTCATCTTAACAGGTTTAATAAGACGAATGATAGGCTTCTTGACATAAAGGTTGAAGATGATAACAAGACCTTGCCACTCGTAAGTTCCCTAAACAAGTCCTATGAAAGTTTGGGTAAGACTCTCTTGCATGGTAAGAATTCAATTGCTTATGAATATGTGGTAGCGGTTTTGCTATCGGATGAACTCACGAACAAGGATAGCAATGAGTCCAAAAGGGACGTGAGCAACAACTTGTATGTAGACACAAGACAAGAGCTTGCAAAAGGGTAGTGGGAGTAGGTCAAGTTTGAAGTCACGTGGTAAAAGCAAATTGTTATGTACTTCAAGAAAGATTGCAAGAAGAGGAAAGAAGACCTTGAAAAGAAGTATGACAACAACAATGATCAAGTTGGATTGGCGAAGATGGTGATAACAATGGTGATCTCCTTCATGTCTCAAATGAGGTAAGTGCTCTTACTATTCTTGGGTAGTTGTCTCCGGTTCTTTTCACACTAGTCCTAATTGGCATTGGCTTCATGAGTACAAGTCTCTTGATGGTAGTTCTGTTTCGATGGAAAATAATGTTTCATACAAGACAGAGGGTATTGGCGTACTTAGATACCTAAAATTAAGATGTTTGATGTAACACTTAGGATATTAACTAAGGTGTAGCATGTACCTGAGTTGAGGAAGAATTTGATCTCACTAGGTTGTTTGGATACAATTGGTTACAAGATCACTGTGAGCAGTGGAGTCGCGAAGATTGTTAAAGGTGCCATGGTGATTATGAAAGGGTTGAAGAGCCAGCTTAGTCGGTTGTAATGTACTACTATCATTGGTGTGGCCCTAATATTGTCTCAATCAAATGGGGGCAATGACAATGCAATACTTTGGCATATATGGCTTGAGCATATGAGTGAGAAGGGCATGATGGATCTTAAAAAATAAATTTGCTAAAGGGTTTGAAGACATGTTGTCTCGATCTTTACAAGTATTGTGTGCTTGGAAAACAAGCAAATGTATACTTTAAAACTGCTTAACATATTAGACTATGTTCATACAGATGTATTGTGTGGGGTCCCTCTCTGGTCATATCAAATGGTGTTATTTACTTTATCACCTTCATTGATGATTTTTCTTGGGAAGTTTGAGTCTATTTCATGAGACATAAGTATAAAGCTTTTGCAAAGTTTAAGGAGTGGAAAGTTGAAGTGAAGACTTAGATAGGGGGAAAGGTTAGATATTTGTGGTCTGACAATTGAGGGGAATACAAATATAAAGAGTTTGAAGATTTCTACAAGGCAAAAAGTGATACAAGACACTTTAGTATATCATAAACTCAACAAAATGACATTGCAAAAAGGATGAATAGAACCTTGTTAGAGCAAACTAGATGCATGAGGTTGAATGAAGGCTTGAGCAAGGTATTCTGGGCAGAAGCAGTAAATATGCCTTGCTATATCATTATTAGATCACCACATATTATACTGGATGGCAAGGCTCTGGAAGAGATATAGATAGGTAATCCAATAGATTATTCTAGGTTGAGAATATTTGGTAGTCAATATTATGTGCACATATGGGATTCACAACGATCCAAGCTGGATTTCAAGTAAAAAAAATGCATCTTTCTTGGGCTTAAGAAAGGAGTGAAGGGCTAAAAGTTATGAAATCCAATTTCACATAAAGTTGCAATCACCAAGGATGATGTGTTCAATGAAGAATGGATGTTCAAGTTAGGTTAGCTAAAGGAGGAGAAAGTGTGAGAAAGGGATAATAGAAGGACAATCGCGCATGCTGAACTTAGATATATGTCTAATTGAAGTGGAGCATGTTGGACCATCTTACGAAGGGGTAATCTCTAGTGATAATCAATTTGAATATATTGATTAGTCATTAGATACTTACATCTTAGCCAAAGATCAGCAGTGAAGGGTCATGAAAGCACTAGTCAGATTTGGGCTTGAGGATGCTATCGCCTAAGCATTGATGATTAGAAGGGTGATCCAACTTCTTACAAGTACGTCAAAAATAGTAAGGAGACAAATAAATGGATGATAACTATGCAAAAATATTATACAAGAATGAGAGTTAGGTTTTGGTGGAGCTACCCAAAGGGTTTTTGATGTAAGTGGGTTTGTTGGCGTAAAGAAGCTTTATCCGAAAAAGATGGGGAAAAGTTTAAGATCTGGTTAGTGACCATGAATGATCAGTTAGAGCAACTCAATGTAAAAACAACATTTCTTCATAAAGATTTGGAGGAACAAATTTACATGCATCAGTCAGATAGATTCAAAGAACATGACAAGGAGAATATTGTATGCAAGTTGAAAAAATCACTACATAGGCTAAAACAATCTCCTTGTCAGTAGTACAAGAGGTTTAATTCTTTTATGCTAACTATTGGCTATTTTAGAAGTGTATATGATATGTTTATTTTAAGGTGCTTGATAATTTTGCATACGTTTACCTCTTATTATATGTGGTGATATACTTATTACTATTAGTAATATCTTTGAATTGTGCACGCTTAAATTTGAATTATCTAAAGAGTTTGATATGAAGGACTTGGGGGAAGCTAGAAAGATTCTTGACATAAAAAGAGAATGTGTTAGAGAGGTTTGAGATGAATAAATTAAAACCGATATAAACTCCTATGTCATAACATTTCAAGTTATCTGCTTTGGTATATCCTACAATAGATAAGGATAGGGTGGACATGCCTCATATATCGTATGCCTAAACTGTTGGATGTCTCATATATGCCATGGCATGTACAAGGACAAATATTGCACAAGTAATTAGTATAGTGAGCAAGTAAATGTTCAACCCAAGGAATGAGCATGGAAATACGGTTAAATGAGTATTGAGATACTTTACGAGAATTACAAGATATAAAATTTTATATTCTCATGGTGCTTGTAATTTAAATGGCTTTGTGGATTTAGACTATATAGGAGACCTTGATCAAAAGGTGTCTACCACTGAATATATGTATACATTAGGTGGAGGAGCTATTAGCTGGCTATCTATGCCTCAATCGACTAGGGCTTTGTCAACAATAAAAACAGAATATATGACAACAATTGAATGTGCTAGAGAGATCAAATGATTGAATGGTTTGGTGGAGGAGTTAGACATCATTCATGACAAACTATAGTAACATTGTGACAATCAAAGTCCGATTTATTTGGTAAAGAATCAGGTGGTTCATGCTAGAACTAAGCATATTAATTTGTGATATCACAAACTTCGAGGGATCATCAACGAGGGGATAATTCTTCTTGTAAAGATTCATACAAGTTACAATGCAGCAGGCATGCTTACCAAGCTAGTTACTTGTCACTCTATGTTGAGGCAATATTGCAGCTCGGTTGGGGACAGTAGGCGTGCCAGTTTGGTATGGAGGTTTGTGCCAATTTGGTGCAAGGCATCTTCATGTTAGTTCGAGAATATGAAGTATATTTTCTTACAAGGTGGAGATTTAAAGGTTTCACGACTCTTGATGCAAGGAAGAAAACGAGGTGCAAGGGAAATTATGAAGAGAGCACAGGAAGACAAACAAGACAAAGGAAAACAAGGAAGCCTTTTGGACTTATCTTTTGAGTGTTTTATTCACATATAAATATTATACTTCGTCTCACTGTCTACACAACACACACAGTGCCTTACCATAAGAAAGGGAGTCTTGAGTGCTAGAGGCAACTATATTGCCTCTAAGGTGAAGAGAGAGATTGAGAAATTGTAACTATATTGATCTTTTTCATAGTAGAATTACTTCTCTCCATGGATTGTGCAGTTTATCATCCACGTTAATTTCTAGTGCATTCTCACTTATTTTTCTCTATAGTATTTTTGATTATTGCTTGATTTTTGGATTCTATTATGCTTGATTTGTTATTACTTACACAACACAAGGTAAGGCAAGGTTTAGATTTGCATCGTCCAACAAAGGGGGCAGCCCTCTCCTCTTTCTATCTTGGTCTTGATTCAACATTATATCGAAAGGGAGCAAATTTGGATTGGTTGTCGTGCGGATTAAGAAGCTGCTCCTCCATGTTGTGGCAGTGGAGGTGGGGGTGGGCTGCCACCTCCCTTGGTTTTGTTTGGGAAGGATCCCAATCCGAAAAACGCGAGCGCAGATGCCTGGGACTCAGTTTCTCGATTTATGCATCTGAACGAAGCAAAACGTGAATCGAGAAGCATTCCATTTTCCTTTGAAACGTAGAGATGAAACAGTGCAATTAAGTAAGTCAACATATATAGGATTTAGTAATGGTGTAGGTTGAGAACATCCATAGACCCACAGATAAATTCCCATTCTAATTTGATTACCATCCCCAACTAACCAAACTACATTATAAGTTAGACAATTTCATTCTTTAAAATTCTTCACCAAAATGGAGTTTCATTGGCACCATTCAACTGAACATGTTGCCAACTTCTATCTTTCTCATTTAGCTCGAATAACTCTAGATAATAAGGAAGTAGGATGAGCCATAACATGTCAAACTAATTTTGAGAGTAAAGACAAATTCACATTTGACAAGTTCCTTATCCCTACACCACCCATATCACGCGGTTGACAAATCTTTGCCCATTTAATGCACCAATAGAATTTGTTATTAGCTTTCCCTCATCAAAACTTGCTCAAAGAAAATTAATCTTATGAAGACAAAATTTGGAGATGTCCAAGCAACTCATTAGATAATTGACCATTGTATTAGTAGCAGTCAAAATAAAGCATGATTGACCAGCATTAGATAAAATTTTGCATTCCATGAGCGTAATCTTGATTTAATCTTTGGGCCGAGAGGTGACAACCGCTTTATCTTATTTTTCCCCTACAAGAGCGGCATACCAAGATAAGTCGGTCCCATGCATAGAACTTAACCATGTAACATGATTTAGCAAAATTAACCTTCTAACCTGTAATCATTTCATAAATTTTAAGGATTTCTGAACCTCTCCTAATGTTGCTTTGCAAAAATATTGTATCATGAACAAACATCAAATGTGTTATGGGTGGGGCATTCCGTGCCCCTTTAATGCAATGGATCTCACCTTGGCACTTTGCTCTTTTAAAAGGTGACCAAGTCCCTCAAGCTGCAAGAATAAACAAATATATAAATAGAGGATAACCTTGTCTAATACCACGATAAAGATGCAGAACTAGAGACCGCTGATATACACTAAGAGATCAATTGACACCATCTATCATTGAAGCCAAGTACTTTCAAAACATTTATGACATGATGTCATTCCAATCCACTAAATGATTTAGACATATCTAACTAAACAGAATACCATTTTGAGCTTTTTCTGGATGTAGCATGAATTGTTTTTATACATTCTCCAGCAATAATGATATTATCAATGATCTGCTTGATTTGAAAAAATCATTTTGTTCATCTTCAATGTATTTCTTCCATACAACTTTAAATTGATTAGCCGTAAGTGTAGGAATAGTCTTATAAAGTTCATTGCATAAGTTAATTGGCCTAAAACATTCAACCTTTTGGCTCCCCACCATCTTTGGCATAGAAATGACATTGATTGCATTGAGAGTAGGTGGTAAATGTCCCTCAAAAAAAAAGATTGGATTGAGTTCACAATAACATTACTAATGATTGTAACACCCCGAATTCAGTTCACTCTCAAATTAGGTTAGAATTGTTATGGTGGATCAGACGAACTCTAAAATCAATTAAGTTGGTTGACCCAAACTTCACCGAAAGAGATCTAGACCTCTTGGCGTCTCAAGACAGAGAACACCACTAATGCACAAACAATGCATGAATGAGATGCACAACTTAACAAGATATTACGTGAATGACATGACAAGTAGTTACATGACAAGTAGTTATAGCCAAAATAATTAAATATATCAAAATTCATAAAAAATTCCGGAATGAAGTGGATAAAATCTCCCCTAAAAGAGCAATAAGGGGCCAACCTATTCAACAAGATTTAGTATAATAATAAACAATAGAAGGTTTTCACATCACAACATAATAAATAACGAGTTACGCGATCATCAACAATTAGATAATTTACAAATACCCTAAACATGAGAGTTATTAATCAATCAAATGCAAAAACCACAACATGAGTTATTTAACACCTAACTACTAAAGGATAAGATAAATCAAATGTCAATAAATATTACCAACATAGATCAAAGTGACCAATCAAAGGTGATAACAATAGGTTGTGTCACATCTAATCATCACAATAATAATAATTAGAGCTAAGAACGAAATCAAGCTTTTTAACCATTTCAACATGAGTCACATCCAAAAGAAGACTATTAGGGTCTTAAATTGACAAAGACAGCATCGAACTCTTAATTACAAATAAAGGTAATAATTTCCGTATCCTGTTTTCACAAATGAATGCATAAATCAATGTTAACCTACATCCAAATTCATCAAAAAAATGTAAATAAATGCATCACAAAACAGTAAATAAAATGCATTAAAAATTTTAAAACTACTGAGGAGTCATTTACTTGCAAGTAACATTCAACCACATCCAATAATTACAAAGGAACACAACCATTTACAACAATCCATCATAAATGATATGCAATGACCTGCGAAAAGAAAAGCATCAACAAGGGAGGGGGAAGGCGACCTGCTACTGTCGATGGCCAAATAGGGGAGGAGGGCGAGCATGGGAAAAGAAGGGAGAGGGGAGAGGAAGGGGAAGAAGGGGATATACGGAGGTGGCTGGCGACGGCTGCTGATCGGCGGTGAGGGCAGGGACGGGGTAGGTGGGTCGGGGGAAGAAGATGGCCGGGCAAGTAGAGTGGGCGAGAAGAAATAGTGGGAGGGGTAGTCTAAGATGTAATGGGGCTAATTAGGGCATTTGAAGGTAAATTAGGGTAGACCGGGCATTTAGGAGATAAGTGAGGGCTTATTTTGGATATTTCAAAAGATCTCGAGGGTATTTTGGAAATTTACCACACTAATAGGATAAGATCAATTAAATTTAAAGTGAGATTTTAAAAGTTATTAAAAACTATCTAAAAGTCGTTAAGGTATGTAAAACTAATTATGGACATAAGTCAAAAAAATAAGGTAGAAATTAAATAAGCCAAAAATTTGCCGCATGATATGTTTTATAAACTATCAATCAAACTGAAACCTTAATCAACACATCTTATTACAATCAACGACCTAAATTTAAATTTATGATCCAATGAAAGAAAAAAATTTCTTGTATATATTAATTTTGACATTATCATTATACATTCGAGTATACAAGAACCTTTATAATGAAATAAACACAATTGACCAACCTTGCGCACGTATTTTAAAAGTTAAATTGGCCTAAATAAACGGTCAAATTGACTGGCTAGAGACTATAAGACCCCGTCGCTGGTTTTACAATGATACTCCAAGATTTTTGTATAATTCAACATTTATACCATCTAGTCCAAGAGCTTTCCAAGTATTTAAATTTAAAACTACTTTTTATATCTCCTTCTCGTAAGGAACTGCAGTTAGCAAATAATTATCTTTAGCAGTAACAAAACGTGAAATAAAGAAGTAATGAGGTCTTGGTGTCTTTTCCATCTGAAGTCATTACAACTTGCCAATGGTTAAGAAATATTTTTTAATTTCTCTTGGATCCTCCATCAAGTGGCCTTGGCATCCTCAAGAGCTTGGATTTTGATTCTCTTTATTTCTCTTGACTTTCTGATGGAAAATTTTTGTATTATTATCCCCGAGCCTAATATTCTGATCATGGGCCTTTTGCTTCCAAGAATTTTATTGCTTCAAAAGGAGATCTTATAGTAAAATGCACAGTTTGATTTGAATTATTTTCATCGTCATTTTTTCTAAAATTATTCCCCACTTGGCTTTGAAGAACTTTAATTCTTCGATCAGGATGACCAAATTTTCCACGATGCCATTTGCTGAGAGCTCTTCTTACCATAGACATCTCAGCATAAAAATCAGTATTTGTAGACAGTCATTCATCAAACTTCCAATTCCTAGAAATAACAAGAACTCTACTTCTTGAGCCCAATAATTTTTAAACATAACGTTCTTCCTTTCGTCTGTTTCCACTCTGGTTTAGTATGTAACAGAATAAGGACGTGAAAGGCTTAAGAGGACCTACTGAATCCAATGAACATTTGCACAAGCTCGATCAAGGCGACCAATAATTCTACACAGTCTTGCTTGTTTCTTTGCACAAAGTAATTAATTGTTCTTCAACAAATCCCAAATTTAGAAGATTTAATTGTTCCCAACTCGCTAAAGCTTCATAAAATAAGAGATGTAAATCTCTTATTACAAGCCATGAAGAATCAGGTGAAGTGTGGACGACCTCACTCAATTCTTTAATAAATCTTACCCTTTCGGAAAGCTTCGGCTCACCATAACTATCAGTGACTAAAGCTGCAATGGTATTTTTACAAATATAAAGAGGATTAACGAAGGCAGAGTCAGTCCATGTCAAACACAAACCAAATCACAGGCCAGCACTTGAAACATCAATTCTCTTGTTATCTGCCAAAGCATAATGCCTAACTTATGCGCTCTTAGTCACGTAATTGAAATCTGCTTGATGACACTAAGTAATTGGATTCAATTCTGAAGCAAGGTTCTTACGGCCAGCTTTGCAGCAGTTCCACCATATAAGCGTCACATTTCGCAAATCTTAGTTCTAATAAAAAATGTAAACTATAGTCGAGCAACAAGGCCAAGAGAGGAAGAGTATCCCTCACCCAGTATCCATGTGTTCGCAGCTGACAGGGCTTCAGCAAACCAACACAGAAAAAGAGAAACTAACCTCCACAGCTCAATCAAACCATACCGCTCCCAAAACGAAGTCCATCACAGTAAGAAAACAGGGAGAAAACCCTGTGATATCCAAGAAAAAGAAGCACCACCTTAAACCATCCAATTGCTCCGGTGAGAGCACGTTTACAATAATGCTTAAATTTCCCGACAAAGCATTATCAATAACTTAACCGAATCCAATAACAAGTCCCAAAAAACCTCACAAACAACGACATGTATGTCAATTGATCTTTCTCAAATTAAAAGATATAAACTGCACATTAACACAACAAATCCTGCGAAACCCACTCCAAATCCTCTCTTCTTGCCCCCATTCTCTTCGCCTCCGCCACCTCCCGCCGGCACCACCGGCGAAGTCTGCACTCCTGGGTCGACGGACGGCGGCGGCGGCGGCGGCGGCTGGTTGAGGTACGGCGGCAGGCCACTGCCCTGCCTCACCGTGATCTCGAACTTCATCCCCTTCACGCACTGCTCCCCGTCGCCGGCGCCGGAGAAGTAGTAGTTGGGGCCAACACGGGTCAACGGCACGGCCAGCGTCGCCGGCATTCCGAACACGTCCCCGCCGGAGTAGACCGAGACGTCGCCGCTGGTGTCGTCGTCGGCCACGCTGCAGTTCCGATACGATGTCACGTTGTAAGTCTGTACCACTGTTTGATTCGTGTTGGTGTTGAAGACTAGCGGAACCAGAAAGCAGAAAAAGATGGTGAGGCTAGAAAAGTGTTCGACGAAATGCGTCAAAGAGAAGAGCGAAGAGATGCTCGTACTGAGGTAGTCGCCGAGGTTGAAGGTGAGATCTTTGGCCCAGGCAGCGTAGTCGGCCGAAGGGGTGCCGGTGGTGGCGTTGAAGAACCACCCTGACGGCCCCCCGACGGTGTGGTTGGTGTAGGCGGCTTCTGCAGCAGTGGCTGCCATGATGAAGATGAGGAGCAAGGAGAGCTTCGTGGTAGGCATCATGGAAAGGGATCTCGCTTGGAGTCCAATTCAGATGCGGAGCGGACGGCAGATCATAGAGAGATGCATAGCATGTATGCTACACCTTAAATGGAATGGAATATAGGTTACGGGTCGTGCGAGCAATTGGTGTCGGTGACTTTCAAGTTGGAGCAGTTGAATAAAGTACAGTTGGCTGGTCTTGGCAGACTGGTATGGCAACCGGCAATGCGCAGATTGGAAATTGGAAGGAAGGTCTATCTTTGGAAATAATCGGTACTTGTTTTAAAGGAAGCGTAGACAAGTAGACAGTGGAATTGCTCCCATCAAATTTAACCTAAGTCAATCAGGTTCCCATGCGGTCGTGAAATCAACTTAGCTCGAGCCTACTAAGGTAGGCTGTTTCGGACATAAGACAGTTTACTTAATGACAATTCCTGTGGCAATCGCTTCGGATGACAGTGGAAGGCCGGTAGAGAACATTGGACCTCCGTGAGAAACTGTACCGTCATCCCGCGTTGAATTTGACGGAGGATTCTTCTGTTCTCAGATACTTGCACGCTCGTGCAAAACCAAACTGCATCCAACCCAACCGAATTACTTACACCCTCACTGTACACCAACAGCAACCAATCCAACACCCCACATGTACCACCCTGGTTCGGTTCACCCTTGAACCGGATCTAAAATATTATCGGTCATCGAACCATTTGTTAATGTACTTAATTAGGTTAAGTTATTTTGGATTTACCCTTGGCGTTTTAAGATGATTATACGAAAAGTTAATGCGTTAATAAAATATTTAAGCTCTAACATTATTCTAAATGAATGTTATGATATATAATTAATATTCAGAACTACTCAAACATTAAAAGTTTGAAAAATAAGATTTTTAAAATAAAATAGATAAAATATTTCATAAAAGTACACTAGGAGCCACCTTGTTAACAACAGATAGTATATATATAATGATAAAAATGTAAAACAATGCCCAAAATAATGTACTTTTACACAACATTCATATTGTAATCATTCTTATTTCTTGAGTCGGGTCTTGACTCCATTAGCTCGTCCTATTCAATTCTATTAATATTAACCATCACATAGACCATTTCATTGAATTCACACATCATTTCCTACAATAAATATCATAAAATTTAATTTACACCATTCACAACAATTTATTACATCATATTTTTACTCATTCTCGATAAGTACAAATGTGCAAGTTGCATTGTTACTCCTTCACATTCCAGACAATGCTCAGTTATTCAGGTTCGCACTTACATATATAATATGAAAAAAATCAATAACAAATGTTATCCGTTAAGAAATAACTAATAGTCAAATTGACACAAGAGAGATGACTCTCGTGTTAACTAAAATCCATCGTATATTTCTTCATTGGAATCACTCATAAGTGCACTAATTAGGAGCCATCAGCCTCGGCTTGACATTGCCTCATTTTGACTCATTAGATGCCTTGACATTTTCAAACTATCCTTCGCACAGGAAAATTAATTATCCTAAAGCCCGCTATATCTTTCATATCACTCCTGACCCTGAGCACACAGAAGCTAAAAACTCTAAGATAGGCACTTTCAGTCCTTTTTGAATCCACAAATCTAGACATACATTGCATTGGAGTATCCGTAATCCTTTACACTTCTTTGATTTTGAAGAACTCATAGGTGGAGTTGTCAGGATCCCTCGTGTAACACCCTGCTTCGATTCACCCATGAACCAACCCGAAAATGCTACCGGCGACCAACCATTTGCCAATTTACTTGATTTAGTTAACCCGACCCAGATCTACCCTTAGTGTCCAAGATGGTGATGCAAGCATTCCATTATGGATGAGATGCTTAGGTTCTAATGTTGTTCTAGATGCATGCTATGATATGCAATCCATTATAAAAGAAATTATACAAGCGAAAAGTTTAAATAAAATATCTATTTTTAAAACAAAACGGACAGAGTCTCCTTTAAAGGTGTAATATGGATCACCCTATCAATAACAAGTAGTATATATTTATATCAATAAAAATATAAAACACAGTCAAAATACAATATTTGCTTCACATTCTAGTTATCATTACTTTCTTCATCTTTTGAGCAAAATTTAGACTTCATTGCTTAACTTGTTCATTTCTATTCATAGTTTCATTCCCACGCAAAATATTTATTCATTCACAGAATGACATTCGAAGCTCATCATCCAAATAGTTCAACACTCATCATCATCAATTACACTCAGTAGGTACATCCATGCACAATTTCAGTGCTCCTCCTCCACAATCCTGACAACGCTCATTCTTAGCAGTTCTCACCTATATAGATAATAAAAAGTCATCTGTAACAAGCGTTACCGGTCCTGTAAAACCCACGATTCGAGTTAGGGTTTTATATTCAGAACCGATTGGGTCGACCGTTATTTTTTTCGAGTTGAGTCAGTTTCAGGACACGTGTACCGAGCCGATGCCAGTCGCGCGTATGAGCTATGAGGGTCATGCGTACCCAAGTATATGATGATAACGTCATGAACACAGCAGAATAGAATGAGTTATCAGATATATGAGAGTATGCCAGTCATTTTTTTAATTATTTTTATATATAATGGATCGTACAATTAGTTTTAGGTCGTTTATCGCGTTAGGATGCGTTACGGGCATTTTGGGTGGGTTGATAGTTCTAGAGCATATCATTACGATGTTTGGTACTTGTTTGATTTTACGAGATTTTTCCCGATTTTTATGAATTTTTTTAGGATTTAATACGACTTAGTTATTATACTTGACTCGAGTCGGAGACGAGTCAAGTAATATTTACGAGTTTGCCATCAAGTCTTTTCTCCCCCACGCCCAAACCCTCGTGCCGCGCCGCCCCTGTTCGCGTGCCACTGCCGCCGCTATCGGCGCCGCCCGGCCGTCGACCGACGCCGCCCAGCTCGGCGACGACATTGCCGTGCTGCCCCGACCAGGTCCGGCCCCAATCGGGCCGCCGTGACGCCGGAATCGCCATGCGTAACGCCGCGGCTAAGTTTTGGTCGCGTCGTCGATTTCTCCGCCTGGTGACCGTCGCCGCCACGATCAGGTGGTCGCCTCAGCACTAGCGACCACCCAGTGACCCTCCCCGACCAGAACGGAGGCCAGCGCCGCCCATCCCGGCCGGATCTCCACACCACCACGATCGGCCTCTGTTTTATGTATTTTCCGGTGAGCCGCCACCTCTGTTGGCCTCATCGACCTTGTAGATGAGTCGGGCTCGCCGAGCCGGTTCCAATGGTACCCTACATGACCCCTATCCAGCTAGTAGATACCACCGGAAGTCACCGGAAACCGCCAGCAGCTGCCGGAAAACCGCCGGAAAATTGGAATTTCTGGAATTCGCCAGAATTCATCGGATCTTCTGCAGGGCTCACCCGGTGGAGCCCGATCGAGCTTCGGACGCCGATGAGCGCCGAATTTGAGCTTCGAGACGCGCGACGGAACCCTAGCCGTCGCCGATTGTCGACGACGAGAGGTATAATTACCTCCAATTTGATTATTTAAATTGATGATTATTAGCATAGCATGGTAGCATGGACCGATTATTTATCATGATAGTGCTTAATTTTTGATGAAGTAATGATTGTATGATTTGAGGAATTGTAATTGAATAGTAAGTGAGCTAATGAGATAAAATAAGTTGGAGCATGATAAGTGATCATGATGTAATTTAGAAAAATAGAATAAAATATAGTATGAATAGTTTGAGTTATGATTATTCTCTTTCATGATTATTTGACTATGATGGATGATTATTATGTCGTGTGTGGGATTCATTGATTTTGATGCATCATGTAGTTAGAGGGCGTTAGTATTTAGTTTTGATGTGTAGGTACGGAGTAGGAGCTCGCCGCCTAGGCGCGATGACCCGCTTGGAGCTTCTACCAGGTCCGTTTAGGACTCGTCTCTGATTTACTCTTTCTATTGTATGTTTAATTTATTGCCTGCAGGACGGGTTAAGTGGCGTTTTATCGGATCCCACTTAACTCGGGCCATTTAACCGAACATTTTCCGGGTTAATAACCCTCGAGGATGAGATCCCTCGAGGATGATTTCGAAACCAAGATCCACCACAAGTTGCCTTCGGGCCTATTATATAAATCCCTACCCAGCCCTATATATATGTAGTTTTCGTATTTTCAGTGAGACGAGAGATGGAGAAATCGACTGCACGTACCATGTAGAGGATGCCGTGACTGTAACACCCCAAATCCGGTTCACGCTCGTGAACCGAACCGGCATGTTACGGGGCCCCGGTTAGGTTGGCTAACCCAAACCTAACTCATACGGATCCAATCTCGGCGTCTTAAGATGTAGATACGACTTGTCATGCATGGATAAATTCATAAAACCCTAACATGATACTACATGGATGACATGCAACCTAAACTTCACACCAACACAATTACAATCAAAATTAGTAAAAATTATAAAATAAAAGGGACAGAATTTCCCCTAAAAATGTAATTAGGGGCCACCCTGTTAAAAACGTATATTCAAACATATATACGTATAGCAACGATAGCATTCACACATACTTCTAATCTATTATATTCATCATTCTCTGAACTTTGGGTCCTAACCCCACTTTTGCTGCGCTACTCTGATCATTTCATTTCATGTCATTGTCATGCATCAAACATTTAATCATGTCATTCACAATATAATAACATAATAATGCAATATTAAACATTCAGAAATCTAACATGTGTGTGTGCACAAGACCTCATTGCTCCTCCGTCCAAGCTGGCGCATCCATCTCGTGCTTATCACCTACATATATATAAGAAAAACGTCAGTAACAAGCGTTACTGGTCCGGAAAATAAAATAACTATAACAAACTGGCTATGTGTAAAACCCACGATTCGAGTTAGGGTTTTATATTCAGAACCGGTCGGGTCGACCGTTATTTTTTTCGAGTTGAGTCAGTTTCAGGACACGTGTACCGAGCCGACGCCGGTCGCGTGTATGAGCTATGAGGGTCATGCGTACCCAAGTATATGATGATAACGTCATGAACACAGCAGAACAGAATGAGTTATCAGAATATATAAGAGTATGCTAGTGATTTTTTTATTTTTATATATAGTGGATCGTAGAATTAGTTTTAGGCCGTTTACCGCGTTAGGACGTGTTACGGG